>OY992879.1:61132541-61147449 GCA_963921405.1 Cepaea hortensis
GCTAAGAATACCATGGACGGACAGAAAAAAAACAATGAGCAAGTCATACATCAAACAAATAGAAACCGTAAAATGTTTAGAGCAATTAGACAAAGACAGTCAGGATAATTTGGGCACGTTTTGAGAAGACATAAACTAGAGAACTTGGTGACATCTTGCAAGATCAAGGGAGAAAGAACAAGGGGAAGGCTAATTTGAAAATATCTCTATGGCTTGGCCAGGTGGCATGGTCGAGGCAAAAATAGAGTTGATCCACGACCCTAGTGATCATGTAAGATGGCGAAACATGGCCGCCCACGTTTATCGACAAGGCCCATGATGATTTTACCTCACCTCTATATCCGGGGGATTTTCTATCCTTGATATATGCCCTAATCGTCTGTTCTCATTATTCATTATCTCATCCCAAATTTTTCCTTATGTGCCTTGCGGTGTCGAGGTGAAGCATAAACAGCGGAAGATTTGCTTTTTTATGAGCGTCATATATCTCGAGATTCCCATGGACTCTGTTACTCCCTCTGTCCCTGTATGTCTTAGTGCACGGGGAACAGGTGTCCAGTATTACCCTCACTTTAGCGGGCGACGAACCCAGGCGTCGAACCCTCGTCCAACCGACATTATCAGAGAGCCACTTAGCAACTAACTTAACCCACACGCTTGGGTGTCATTGCAATTGGTTTTTTATGGCAACAGACAAAATTGTTTCCAGGTAGATAATCATGCTTCAAAACGCAGCAGAAATATTTACAGTGTTATATACCTTCAAGAAAAAAAGGAAACAAACACACAAATCTTCAAAAGTTGAAAGCTAACTTGTGTTAACAACATATGTTTATACATCAGTTAATATTCGAAGGGTGATGTCAATATCACATCGGCATCCTTTACTTCCCAAAAGATTTCATGGTACCCACTGCAGGCTGTGTCGACGAGAAGGGCTATATGGAAATTTGATGTTATTACAGCTAAGGTTTTCTACGGGATGCAGTAGTCAGCCACACGCCAACACTCCTTAGTTGCCTGTTATGGCATGCATGGTAGCTTACAGTGTTATTATTCTGGGCGTGCATGGGGAACCCGGTGATACAAGGGCTAATCGATGCAACAGTGATCCATTGTTTAGTTCTGAGGGTGGCGGTAGGGAATCTAAATTGTTGAAAAACACGAGCCATTAAATCAGTTTGTGATAATGTCAACAGCATATTGATGAAGAAACAGCGACTACACAATTCCCCGTGATAAACAGCGACTAAGCCAGCCTCTCGCCACAAACATGGACTAAACCAGCCTCTCATTAGAAACAGCGACTAAACCAGCCTCTCGTTAGAAACAGCGACTAAACCAGCCTCTCATTAGAAACAGTGACTAAACCAGCCTCTCGTTAGAAACAGCGACTAAACCAGCCTCTCGTTAGAAACAGCGACTAAACCAGCCTCTCATTAGAAACAGCGACTAAACCAGCCTCTCATTAGAAACAGCGACTAAACCAGCCTCTCGTTAGAAACAGCGACTAAATCAGCCTCTCGTCACAAACAGGGACTAAACCAGCCTCTCGTAAAATAAAACATGACAAAACCATCCCCCGTCACAAAAAGTGACTAAACCAGCCTCTCGTCATAAACCGTGACTAAATCAGCCTCGTCCTCAATAGGGACTAAACCAACCTCTCGTGACAAACAGCGACTAAACCAGCCTCTCGTGACAAACAACGACTAAACCAGCCTCTCGTGACAAACAACGACTAAACCAACCTCTCGTGACAAACAACGACTAAACCAACCTCTCGTGACAAACAACGACTAAACCAACCACCGTCACAAACAGCGACTAAACCAGCCTCTCGTGACAAACAACGACTAAATCAACCACCGTCACAAACAGCGACTAAACCAACTTCTCGTGACAAACAACGACTAAACCAGCCTCTCGTGACAAACAACGACTAAACCAACCTCTCGTGACAAACAACGACTAAACCAACCTCTCGTGACAAACAACGACTAAACCAGCCTCTCGTGACAAACAACGACTAAACCAGCCTCTCGTGACAAACAACGACTAAACCAACCACCGTCACAAACAGCGACTAAACCAACCACCGTCACAAACAGCGACTAAACCAACCTCTCGTGACAAACAACGACTAAACCAACCTCTCGTGACAAACAACGACTAAACCAGCCTCTCGTGACAAACAACGACTAAACCAACCTCTCGTGACAAACAACGACTAAACCAACCTCTCGTGACAAACAGCGACTAAACCAACCACCGTCACAAACAACGACTAAACCAACCTCTCGTGACAAACAACGACTAAACCAACCTCTCGTAACAAACAACAACTAAACCTGCCTCTCGTGACAAACAACGACTAAACCAACCACCGTCACAAACAGCGACTAAACCAACCTCTCGTGACAAACAGCGACTAAACCAACCACCGTCACAAACAGCGACTAAACCAATCTCTCGTGACAAACAGCGACTAAACCAACCACCGTCACAAACAGCGACTAAACCAACCTCTCGTGACAAACAGCGACTAAACCAACCACCGCCACAAACAGCGACTAAACCAACCTCTCGTCACAAACAACGACTAAACCAACCTCTCGTCACAAACAACGACTAAACCAGCCTCTTGTCACAAACAACAACTAAACCTTCTTTCCCACTCCATACATAGTTCTAACTTTCAAGATGCCAATTCTGGAGATGATCCTCGGTGCCAAGAGGTTGTTTAACGAAACAGATTCCTTGTGGCTTTCTCAGCATCGAGTTATACCCCTTCTAGACAGCTCTACTTTCATCTTGGTTGGCGGCGTTCTACTTATTTCTTAGACTTTAGACTTGCTTACGTTTGATTGGATTCAACAGTTAAGATTTTGTTCGGGGCTGGGTAGTCAGCCTCACGCCCAACCTTCCTTAGTCGCCTCCTACGGCAAGCATGGTAGGTTACAGTGTTAATGTTCTTTGCTTTTCTTATGCACTCTGCTAACACACGGACGACCAACGGAGTTGTGGGGAGAGAATGAAAGCTTATCTCAATTCCCGCCTCTGCTACACACAAACTAACATACACCTACATATATAGACACATCACACACTAATACACGCGAGCACACACACACACACGCGCGCGCGCACACACACACACACACACACACACACACACACACACACACACACACATCGCACACTAATGAATAAATCACCAAACAAAAAAAGGAAAACACGAGAAGCAGATTGTGGGCTGTACTAGAACAAGATTACAAGAAACAAAAAAGTGCAGGCGAGTACACACGCACACACATCACATATTAATGCACGCGAACACACACACACACACATACACTATGTCATCTTGATCCTGTCATGTCAGCTGGATTTAAATGTTGACTTCTGACCTTGACTTGGCGTCGATCATTTCCTTTGAAGCCGGAGCGGGTTCGCCAGACGGCCAGAGACAGGGTTAATTGGGAAAGCTAACCCACGGCAAAAATGTGCCCAGTGCACTGCCTAGTAGTAACAAGTTCTGGTACTATTGATATTGGGACTCTTCTCTGGCTGTTGAAGATTAGAACAGACCACGTATAGGAATGTCCTGAGTTCTGAAATATCAGTTATCGACTCAAAATCTCCATGGCCATACACACAGGCCCCATAGCGAGGAACTCTTCAATGAGAAAAGAGGAGAGAAGTGGGCGCTGCCTCTGTTTGACACAGAACCGGGTCACGTCTGCTAGACCATGGTGGTGTCTGTTTGCCGTGGACCAGCCCAGGTAGCCCGTCCTTCTCACCTGCGGTCATCGCATCGACTCGGCGCTCTATCGAGAACAAGTCACCTAATCTGAAACCTGACACGCGGGAGAAAATGGCACGTCGCAAGAATAACTCCAGAAGACACCCGACATTCAAGATGAGCAGCATGGAAGCCTCCAATACCATCAAGATGATGCAAGAAGAGAACCTACCTACGAGCTGCAGCAAAACGCCAGAACCTGAAACAATCTCAAAGGAAGCTACTCTTCCATACCAGTTGAAGCCGCTCCCGTCGCTGAACCGACACCAAAGATTACAACAACTGAAGCCAGCAGCAGCGGAGAAGTTCACAACACAACTATCGAGAAGCCGCCAAGCAGCTCACCAAAGACCTCCACATCGGAGAATACCACAATAGAGGACTTTGCCGCAAAATCCTGCTTAAACAAACGAGCATTGGGGAGGCCAAACTGTTGGCGCGACCAACAGACAAGATACTCAGTCTGTTGGGGAACGAGCTGGGAAGACACAGCGTCACCCAGCTGCGCAAGACACCTGGTGGAGTAGTGGTCTCCATCAACAAAAACTCAAAGACCACAGAACTTATGCAGAAGATTGCACAAGAAGAGAAAACCGTCATCAAGCTTCCCCACAGCATCACAGTAGAAGTCACCCGACACCGCATGATGCAACGATGAGTCATTAAACGAGTCAAGGCCGCCCATCTCACCAACGACCAGATCAGGGTTATACTGACGAGAGAGAACAGGAAACTAAAGATCACCAGTGCTAAGAGGGTCTTAGGCAAGAATAACATCCCCTGCACAGTCGTCATCGTAACATCGGAGGACCGAGTGATCCCTCAATTCATTAGATGGGATAAAAAGAGACAAAGCGCAACTGGAAGGCCAACTGAAGGACCTGAGATCAAAATTCAACGGCATGGAGGAAGAGAGAGACAAGACCCAAGAAACACAGACAACAGCCTTTCAGCGGATCCTGGACGAACTGAAGCAAGTTCAGCAGAAGATTGAGCAGGATGTCGTTTGAATAGCTGCAATAAAGACTGAGACAGAAGAAACTCTATCAAAGATTCAAGAAGAAAGAGAACAGACAGAAGAAACTCTTAAACAGATCCAAGAAGAACGAGAACAAATAGAACTGCTCAAGACACAGAACGAAACAACCGAACCAGAAAAGGCACAGGAAGAAGCAACAGAAGAAGAAATAATAGTGGATGAAGAATAAAACGGCTACCTAGACCAAGAACAAGTGTGCAAGGAGGCCTTGAGTTGGTATCAGTCTCCACCAAGATCGAACCATGGAGCCGGCCACGACACAAGATACCAAAGAAGACCGAGAAGACACGAAAACAGACCACCAAGATCAAGACATAGCTGGAGGAAAGACGACTGGTAAAGCTCCCTGAAGGAAACAACACCATATGACAGGGCGGGCACACCATTACTCCTGGACTTAACAAGTGTGCGGCTCTGTCCAGACATGTAAAACCACAAGGATGAAACGAACACAATCAACCCATCAGAAGCGGGGAAGCTAACAACAAGCAGTTCAATCTACGAAAGACAAAATACAAGCCACACTATAAAGGCCCCGAATACAACGAAATCTATACAGTCGATGGTTAAACGGGGCCATTCGTCTCAAAAGTTGGAATTGGAATTGGTGTCGGAATCCTCCTGCGCTACCGCACCTGCCATCTTTACAACACTGAATTGATTACAGCTGTGACACCTTGTGACAGTTAGTTAGTTAGTTAGTTAGTTAGTTAGTTAGTTAGTTAGTTAGTTAGTAAGTTAGTTAGTTAGTTAGTTAGTTAGTTAGTTAGTTAGTTAGTTAGTTAGTTAGTTAGTTAGTTAGTTAGTTAGTTAGTTAGTTAGTTAGTTAGTTAGAAAGTTAGATAGTTAGAAAGTTAGTTAGTTAGTTAGTTAGTTAGTTAGTTAGTTAGTTAGTTAGTTAGTTAGTTAGTTAGTTAGTTAGTTAGTTAGTCGCGGTTCAAACTTCACGGCAACGTGTCGTCCCCATTATGCTCCGTTCCTGTGCCAGTGAATATCACACAAAATGCTCATCACTGCCCAATGTGAAAAGTAGAAAAGACAGGAGTCTCGGCAAGCCAACAGCCCGCACAGGTACACTGTGCATAATGCCGCCGCCAGAATGCCAACACAAGTCATTCCCGAAAAATACAGTTCATCGTCGATGGAATCGACAGTCACCAGAAAGACTTAATTGACCCAGGTTTTATCCCATAAGGATCGGTCTCTTTCCGCAGGGCGACCCGCCGAAAGCGCCGCACAAAGCACTAACTCCGTAGTTCCAGCGACGACCCCATGCGTCTCCGAGAAAAAAGCACTCGTGAACCGAAAAGGCAAACCAGTCAATTCAGCAAAAGCCGGTCACCATCGTTTCAAACATGCAATTCACGCTACAAACAACCCCGGACAGATGTAAAAGCATTGTGAAAGTGATATTAATAACGTCGTTTAGAGTTCTACTTGTCCTGAGTTGATATGAGCTTAGATTACAAGTCAGATACTTGAGATACCAATTCTAATTATTATTTTGAAACACCATCCTTGCCGTGCGTAACTACTTACTTAACTATATCTATACTATATACCTAAATTTTAATGTGAATAGTTAGTTCTTAATTATTTAGTGCTACTGTTCAGATTATATTCAGATACACTCCAGTTATCAGTTATCAGTTGGGGTATCTTCATTGCACTCCGGACATGTCCATAGGTGCTCAGATCCTCCCCCCAGCATATGCATCAGCGTCCGGTGGCTAATAGTGCTAGTTCTGTGTTGGTTGACGAGGCGCTTTGTTTTCCCGATGTACCTCTCGCGTCTGGCTGTGCAGATTCTTACTCCCAGGTATTACACGACGTTCTTTATGATAAGTTCGTGATATTGGTCGTTGTCTAGGTAACAATACTCCTGATGTGTCAATTGAGCTCTCTCACTGTCTTACACTATGACTCACCCCCGCAGTGCACATCCACCAGTCATGAAACAAGATTGAGGTGGCGCACATAATCTTTTAATCCAGAAAGAACACGGACAAACGGAACATGTTTATACATCCAGAATACATCCACCGAATAAGTATATCCTCTTCACACTTAATCCGCACACATCACTGCCTTCTCAAGGCCTCCTTACTCTCGAATGTACATGACAGGTATCCAGCTACTAGCCCCAGCTGGACCTCACACACGACAACCCACACAATGGGTATAGGCCTACACCCACTATCCACCCCACTCTGGGTTTTAGGCCTGCATTCAAACTCGGAGAACAACACAGTCCAGGACGGAGCTCTATCCGTCCTACCTCCGCTTCTATCCTTCAACTCCCGACCCGTTCGGAGTCCAAACATCAACTCTCTTAAACGACTTGACCCGCAGTCGGTCTCTTCTCTCACTCACTTTCAAGTCTCCTGACTTCACACAACACTCAACTGTCTTTCGCCCCATCCACCCTAGGGGTATCCACTCACACCCGCCCCATTATTTCTCAGGGTTGATTGTTTTTCTCGTAGTCCCGCTACACAGGTCACTCATCTCAATGTCAATGACCCGGGCATATGTCACCAGGTCTTTCATCCTGGACAGCGATTTGGAATCACTGACGTCAAAGTCCTCTGTTCTCGCCATATCTTTAAGGACGTTAATAACATCGGCACGATCCATGGGCTGGCCATCTACAGGGGGTGCAGAGCCAGCCAGTTTGTCAGCTCGTTCATTTCCCTCGACTCCCGCATGTCCCGGGACGAAGATGAACTTGACTTTACGGACAACAGACTTCCGCAGCGATTCAGTCCACTGTCTACGTACAGATCCAGCTTCGACCTTCTGAATCATGCTCATTGAATCACTTAGTACACACACGTTTGTATATTGCTGTGATTCCAGCCATATGAAAGCCTGTGTAACTGCCATCACCTCCATCGTCTTGCTGCTCGTGGTCATAGAGTGGGCACCACTGGATTCTTGAATGGTTCGGCCCGCTGAACGGGCTGTAAATGCCCACACACTTCTCTGCTGCTTTACAACAGATCCATCTGTATAGATGAGCGCTTCGGGGCTATCTGAGTGTTCATAGATGAGCGCGTTAACCTCTGCATTGACAGCGGCAGGGTTCTGCTCTCTGCACCGTCTGTCGAGTGCACCCCCTGTAATGCAGGAGAAAGTGCACTTAAAAGCTGGAGGCACCAGCACCCATTCCTTGCCGGGGTTGATACTGGTAAGACTGCAGACCTGTCTGAAGACATCTTCCGCCCGACCCATCCATGATTTGCCCCTCTTTAGCCTGTCACCCTTTTCTCTGAATATAGCGTCATGCAGAGGGTGCTGCTCATCTGCACTTATTTTTAAGTATGCACGAGCTCTCCAGATCTTGATCCTGTGTTCCATTGTCGGGAAGTCAAGGAGGTATCTCATTGCTACACAGCTGGTGTCTCTCGTGCAGCCCAAAATGATGCGCATGGCTTCGTTTTGTACCTTTTCAAGTCTTCCAATCTGTGTAGGGCTGACAGTGAGGATGGCCAGGGCATACTCGATGCGTGAAAGCACAAGTCCTTGGAACAGAAGTATTAGCAGTCTTTGCTCGATATTGGCAGTCGCCATTACTCTCATTGCTGACAAACCTTTTCGAGCCTTCGTTATGACATAATCGACATGATCTCTGAAGGACAGGCTACGATCAAGCCTCACGCAAAGATATGTCATTGACTGGGTTCTACTGAAAATGCTCTCATCCATTTTTACTGCCGGCAGGTGTGTTTTCACAATATGGTTGTTTAGTGAGAACCATGTAACCGTTGCCTTTGCAGGGTTGACAAGGGCATCGGCACCAGCACACCATGAGGAAATTCGATCTAGTTCGCCCTGCATATCATTGGCAACCGCCTGTCTATCTCGACCCTGTCGATACACGAGGATGTCGTCAACGAATGATAGAGTCCTACCCCTGCCGTCCAACTGTTGTTCAGTGATCGGCACCGTATACACGTTGAATAGTATTGGTGACAGTGGTGATCCATGCGGCAATCCTGGACATATCGTTATCGGCTCAGAAGACCAACTCCCACATCTTAGCACCACCTTCCTTTGGAGCAGAACTGCAGCTATCCATCGTACAAGGTGAGGGTGCACTTTCAGTCTGAGGAGGGTTTGCATCAAGTGCTCGAAAGATACTCTGTTATATGCGTCCTCTAAGTCTATGGCGGCCGCACATGTCTCTTCTCTGACCTGAAATCCTTCGTAAACATCTTGAGCAAAGACCACCGCATTCAGCCATGACTCTTTGTTGCGTCTGTATCCTCCAAGTGTGGGCGGGAAGCAGCCGAGCTGTTCCAAGTCCCAAGCAAGTCTGTGTGCTATAATTTTCTCCAGTAGCTTGCCAGCAGTATTCTGCATCGTAATGATTCTGTAGCCGCTTATCTTGGAATGGTCTTTGTTCGGTTTTGGCAGCGGCAACAAGTAGCTGTGTAGCCATTTTTCTTTGACCTGACCCCTCTGGATACTGGTGTTGAATTCTCTGGTCAGTTCTTCCATGTCATCATCTGATATCACCAGTAGGTCACCATATCGGATGCCGTCTGGGCCTGGGGCGGTGTTAGGTTATTTCTTGAGCATCGCACGCAATATCTCAGCTGTGATTGTCCATTCTTCGTCTGTCCCGACCCCCTCGCACAACTGAGAGAGTGTCGTTGTGGTCCTCTGTCTGGCGGGCTCGTCTTTCTGGTCAGTCTGTTCTATGTAGCGTGCAAGAAGGGCCTTACCTTTACCCGCATCCGACTTTTTCCATGCGAGGTCTGTGCCTTGAAAGATTCAGATACACGTTCACGGGTATATGCCTGGGAAGAGAGGAAGAGGAAGGCCAAAGAGAAGATGGGTGCAGGATGTGGCGGATGATCTCCAGATGGGTGTATCGTCGCGGGATATCTTATTTATGATCGAGAGGTTTTCCGGAAGGTTGTTATGGGAGCGAGGTTCTGCAAAGGACATGCTACTGAATGAATGAATGAACTGTTCAGATTCAGACATGTGTAGGTTTCTAATACTGCTTTAGTGGAAATTTACTAAACTAAATCGCAAGTATTTTAGAACGATTTTGTTTCATGTGAATGTGTTAATGTTAAGTTATCATGATGGACATCCTCGCACTCTGGTAATTCCCATACGTGCTCAGTCCTCCAATGAAGCAGACATACCAGAGTTTCTCTACTGCCAGGCTCCACTCCCAGTCTGTATAATCGAACCATCGTTAGAGACTCGTCGCTGTCCGCCAGCTGGGCCCGTACTGCATTGACGACATATCGATATATCACCATATATCGGCCCTGTCAATTGTTTAGAACAGAGGTCCCCAAACTACGGCCCGCAGGCCGAATCTGGCCCGCGACGTCATTTCATCCGGCCCCCCGACGATACTCGAACTTGCTTGAAATAACGTATAGAACACAAGACGTTGTGATACAGTTTAAATGTAAATATTATGTTTAGAATAATAGGAGATCTTCACATGTGCGGAGTCCTCCTGGCTGCTAATTTACCATTCTCAATTATACATTATTATTATTGTATCTAGATTTTCTTGTTTATTGTAATGTTTGCTTATTTTGTGCCATCCCAAGTCCTTCCCCGGCTCGTGGTAGCGCCTCCTACGCTCTGACGTTACCATGGTGTCCATGTCAACACACACACGCGCGCGCGCTTGCTTCTTTCCTTCCCCCAGATGCGTGTGGCTGTCAACATAGTCGGATACTCCAGAAATATTTACTTCTTTTTGCCAGTCATCCATTTTGTAGGTATGTAACAAGGATTTCTTTGTTTGACAGTGATAGATAAGTGAACTACAAGTGTAAATAGAGGCAATAAAGTAGCACACGTAGCATAAAAATGCCATAGAAGCCTCTTGTTATTACGAAAATATTATCCCCAGCTCAGAAGAATTTCCCTGTCAAGGTGTTAATCGAGCTGGTCTCTAGGCCAGTGTTTTACAACCTTTCTGCTAGATCATATCCTTACGCAAATGTTTACGTTGCTCAAGGAACTATCAATAGGGGGAACCTAATAAATAATACTATGTGTGTTTATTTATGTAATTGTCTTGATGGCCTCAACGGTTCCCCCTTTTGATTTTTTGTGTTTACATGTGCAGCATTAGGACCGAACAATCATTTCTCTTCTTAAATGTTTGTTCACATATACTCGACAACAGCATTACGGTCCGATGTGTTTGTGTGTTTGATACTTGACATATGCTGGTTTAATATAAATTATGAGACCTATGGTGCTATCTCAATGGTTTGATACGAATTCTGTCCGTATTCCATAATTGTTAGGTTCATGTGTATGATAGACATGACCAACGAAGACACTTTTTTTTTTTTAGTGTCTAGTTGGTCGTGCGACAAAGTACACTTGTTCCTGCAGCGAGGTGTCGTCGTCATTTGGAAGCGACAGGTTCGATCCCGGTCGGTAACTATAGCTTTCAAATTTTATGTTGTCTGGTGCGTCTTGTAGTCTCTATTTCTTTCTTCTTCTTCTGTGAGCGCCAAATAATACTGTGTGTGTTCATTTATGTAATTGTCAAGGAACTAGGTGCGATGATCCAAATATCTGTCCTACTTTATGTAATAAACCAGGTGGGCAGAAATGTTGCATTTAGACGATATCGGTCTGTTTCGGCGGAACCCTGGCTGCCATTCGCTGAAACCCCGTTAAAAAAAAACTCTGCTCTAGGCTGTTTATTTAGGCCGGCTCTATTTATATATTTTGCAAACCTTATTATGAGATATATTCTATTACCAAAGGTACCTATAAATTGTATATGTACCTTTGGTGAGCCGTAGCTTCACCAGTGATCCCTAGTCCTCTGCATTTCTTGTGTTTCAATAGGATTTTAATTATATTTCTAGTTCAATGTCGTCTTCATTTTCAGAAGCCTTGTACTTCACCCTTCATTATGACTACTACGAAAAGAAAAGTGGACGCCGAGTGTCGCGTTTTCAATGAAGAATGGGGAGTAAAGTACTTCTTTGTGGAAACAAAGGACCAGAAAACCAGTTGCGTAATATGCAGAGAAAGTGTTGCCGTTTTGAAAGAGTATAATCTTCGGCGTCACTACGAAATAAAACATCTATCAACATATTCACAGTTTTCTTGAAAGTTCCGCTCTGAGAAATATGAGTCCACAAAACGTGGTTTAGAAACACACAAAAAAACCTCTTCACGAGAAAGTTTGCTGAAACTGAATCTGTCACTCGTACAAGTTACAAAATAATTCATAAGATGACAGAACGAGGAAAATAATTTATTGATGGCAACTTCATCAAAGAGTGTATGGTGGAAGCAGCAAATGGCTTGTTTCCTGAGAACGACGATTTGTTTGGAACTATTAGTCTTTCGGCAAGTTCAGTTTTGCGAAGAACAGAAGAACTTGGAGAGAACATAGTGCTGCAGATACACGAGAAAACTACGAACTTGTTGTGGTATTCTCTGGCGCTGGATGAGTCTACTGATTTCTCGAGTGCGTTACAACTTCTCATGTTCATTCATGGTGTCAATGAGAACTTTCAGATAACGGAAGAGTTGGCATCCGAGGAGCATGCATGGAACAACAACTGGAAAAGACATTTTCATGGAAGCGCAACAATTTTTGGCAAGACTATAACTATAACCTTCAGTGGAATCAGCTGATTGATTGATTGATTGATTTAGGAATCGACATCACAGCATTCGGGGCATTCCCATAAGTGCTCCGTCCCCATCCTCAGTAGCCAGCGAAGAGTTCCAACACTAATAGTACCAGTAGCAATCTGATTATAAGTCCGTCTCGCCTTTCCTCTGAGTGTTGAGCGTCGGCCAGATCCCTTCGTCACTCCTCGTTGTCTCATTCTTGCCAGACCATGGTAATCCATTTGCTCCTCCGAGGTGTGCACGTGCTCTCACAAGGCCGCAGCCACGTCTGCCTTGTCATGTATCAATACTCCACCAAGTTCTGCAGAGCCAGCCAATCTGTCCGCCTGTTCATTTCCCAGAACACCGGCATGCCCCGGAGAAAAGATCCAGGCGATGCTTGTCACCCGTGACCTGCGAAGCGAAGAAAGCCACTCCGCACGAAGTCTATCCGTCCTCACCCTCGTCAGCATGCTTTCTGAGTCAGTTACAACTACGATGTGTGTGTGTGTGTCGTATTCTCCATGCAGCGGAGAGCCGCAGTGACTGCCTCCACTTCCATTCTTAAGCTGGATGTTGTGGTATCATATGCCAGGCTCTCCTGCCCCAAACATCGACCATTAGCTTTGGCTATGAACCCCCAGCCACTTCTCTCACCTCTTGACACCGAACCATCTGTGTAGACAATCACATCACTCGAGTGAGCATTGTCCTGAATTAGTTGCTGGATTTCCACTTCCGTGGTCCCTGCTGGCCACTCCCTGCACTCCCGGCTCAATGTGATTATAACTCTGCACAAGTCTGACTGCTCCACTGGCACTCTGACCCACTCCTCTCCACGCCTAATGTTCTCCAAGTGGAATCAGCTTCGAGGTGTTACAGTTGATGGGGGGAAAACATGGCTGGAGTGAGGAAGGGTCTGATGGGGCAGATCAGGACTCAGTTGGAAGATTTGCACAATCCAGGCTCTCTGTTCATCGGTATGGCATCAGTGGTTGGAACAACTTATGTCTGTGAGCAAACATTTTCAAAAATTAAGTATGTGAAGTCAACACATCGAACGAGATTGACTGATGAAAATTTGAAAGCAATTCTCTTGGTTGGATGCAGCAATTCCAAACCAAACATTGATGATATCTTGATAGCCAAATATCAGTTACACAAATCTCACTAACCTTTTCTGCTGCTTACTTTGTGAGATTCTGATATGTGCACATTAGGTCTGATGTTTCTATCTTTTTGCTAACGTCGCCTTCTTTGATAACTTTTGTTAGTAAATAAATATGTTGGTTGTGTATGTTGTTTGTACATTGCACGCCATTCACCCGTGATTACCTTAGTTTTTCGACTTCCCCCCCCCCCCCAAAGCTTTCGTTCTGGCTTGCAAGTATTATTAAAGTTAGTTGCATATCCTTTACAGGAAGTTTGCCGTCAACAACAGCATTTGTTTGATGTTGTTGATGTCTTGTCAAGTTTACGTTCAGTAGTTTGCCATTGTTTCTGAACGACCGGCGCCCATACTATAGCGTAAAAAAACCAGCGCAACGCGGTCTGCTGCAAAATCGCGCGCAGCCGTGTTTCGAACGCGGGTATACGGGATTACGAACCGCGTCCGCGAGACCTTCGACACAAGTCGGGGCAAGTATTGTACAGAATGAGTATGCGGCCCGCGCTCGTCATTTTGTCAGTTATCCGACCCGCCGTGAAAAAAGTTTGGTGACCCCTGGTTTAGAAGCATAATTTAAATACGTTGCATGTCTTTAACAGGACTTTACAATCAACCCCATTATCACGAAGCCTTCGTCTGGTCGTGATCCTGACATTTTACAATGCGGCTTTTTACTACGTTTCCTAGGGTAGAAACCTACTGCTAGGTGTGGCGGATGGTGGAGTAGACTCTAGACTTGGGGTTAGTCGTGAATAAGCGGCCATGGACCAACACAGGTGATGATCAGTGGGATGAGTTAGTTGGTGGGGCAGTTATCTCTATAAAATACCTTAACATTGTGACATGGCCATGGACCAACACAGGTGATGATCAGTGGGATGAGTTAGTTGGTGGGGCAGTTATCTCTATTAAATACCTTAACATTGTGACATGGCAATGGGTTTTGTACGAGGCACCATATGTAACTTCTTCCCCCTGTTACCTTGCAGAATCTGTCTTTTTAAACAAAGGCTATTGTAGTCCAAGACATACACAAACCAGCAGAAGGCAAGGTCAAACCACCGTTGTATGTATCCCTTGTGCATCTGTGGCTTAGGAGTAGGGTTCACAATCTGGACATATCCGGGTTGAAGTCAGCAGCGTGTGATTTTGGAGCTGATCGTTTTGTGAACATTCGCTGGATCTTTTCTCCAGGACACTCTGGTGTGGTTGGAAATGAACAGGCAGACAGATTGGCTGGTGCCGCATCATTAAGGGGTGATTT
>OY992879.1:61147649-61217649 GCA_963921405.1 Cepaea hortensis
GGGATGTGGAGGAAGGAGGAGGAGGGAGGAGGAGGGATTAGGTAGAGGGAGGATGAGGAGGGAGGAAAGGGAGGAGGGAAGAGGAGAGAGGAGGAGGAGGGAGGAGATAGGAGGAGGAAGAGGGAGGAGGAGGGAGGAGGAGGAAGGAGGAGGAAGGGGGATGAGGAGGAGGAAGAGGGTGGAGGAGGAAGAGGAGGGAGAGGGAGGAGGGAGATGGGAAGCGGAAGGGGATAGGAATTGGAGGAGGAGAGAGTAGGAGGAGGAGGGAGAAGGAGGGAGGAGGAGAAGGGAGGAGGAGGGAGGAGGGAAGGAGGGAGGAGGAGGGGAGAGGAGGAGGAGACGGAGGGAGAAGGAGGGAGGAGGGAGAGGGAGGAGGAGGAGGAGGGAGAATGAGGAGGGGAGGAAGGAAAGGGAGGTGGAAGAGGAGGAGGGAGGAAGAGGAGGGAGGAGGAGGAGGGTGGAGGAAGGAGGTAGAGGGAGGAGGAGGAGGTAGAGGGAGGAGGAGGAGGAAGGAAAGGGAGGAGGAAGAGGAGGACTGTAGATAACTTCCTTACACATAAAAAGATGAATTGTTATTGATATTGCCGTGGCATGGAGGCATATATATCAGCAGCAGAGTTGATCCAGAAAACCAAAGACTGAGATCTATGGAGAACCATGAACGCCTACGCCAGCCGGCACGGCACTTGATGATGATGATGATTGCCGTGTGACGATTCTGTGTAGTCACGTCATTTTCTTCGCTTGTCCTAGCGTTTTGGTTCGGGATTCTTTCATCATCATCATCATATATTTACGTACGTATTTAGGGAGGGGGAGGAGGGAGGAGGAGGAAGAAGAAACAAAAATATGACAGTTGGCAGCGCTGGAATGAGAGGAAGGCGTGTAGAAAATTTCATCTCAATCGGATGGGCCGTTCGAGAACGCATAAAGGACATACATACAGACATATCCACACACATTGCCTTTTATATATAAGATGAGTTATGGCCATTCAAGATGCAGTGGCACATTACTGAACGTAAAATTGCCTTAAAACTCATTAACAGCAGTACATTCAGGGACTGATTGCAGAATCTTGTAAATTACATGCAGCTGACTTAAATCATGCTTTTAAACAATGAAATTGATGATATGAATGCCAGCATATTGGGTATTAGTGATATGCAATGATCAGGTGCAGGAAATAAATATTTAGATACACACACAATTTTTGACTCAGGTGGGAAGCGACACAAACAAGAAGATGACATTATTTGAGAAAACTCGCTCCCTGCACCTTACCATTTTGATAGACGATAGTTTAAAAAAGTTGTCGAGGTGAAGTATAAACATCGGGAGAGTGCAAGCTTATGGGCTTCATGTATCGGAATTCCCATGGACTCTGATGTTCCCTCCATCCATCGTTTACGTGGTCGGTCTCTTCCTCTGCTTCCATCTGGTCTGTACATCATTGCTTGTTGTGGTATACTGTTAGTTGGTAACCTACTTGCTTGGCCAAACCATTTGGCTTCCTGCCTTCAAATAAAATCTAGCGCTGCTATAACACCCACTTTAGTCCTGATTTCTGCATTTATGATCTAATCCAAAGGTGTGGACTGCGCCTGGCCCTGCAGGCTGCAGGGTTAGGATCGGCTAGCCTCTACCAGGAGGGGTGAAAAGTGAATTTTAGTAGCCTACCGATGACCCGCAGACTACACAAGTAAACCCCACCTCCACGTGGTGTAGACCGGGAAACTATGACAGCGAGGTCAGTGGCTAACGGGGATATGGCTCGCCATAGGGGACAGACTACCTATGGTTAGATTTTTGTCCTTCTTCTTCTTCTGCTTCTGCTTCTTCTTCTTCTTCTTCTTCTTCTTCTTCTTCTTCTTCTTCTTCTTCTTCTTCTTCTTCTTCTTCTTCTTCCTTCCTTCTTCTTCTTCTTCTTCTTCTTCTTCTTCTTCTTCTTCTTCAATGTTGACTGCCGTCCGTAAGGAACACACACATTGTTCCGCCATGTTGAAAAATACCGAACACCACAGAACCACACACGCTGCAAAAATTCACTCAGGGATTACTTCGCTCAATGCACGAAACTCTGTAGCATCGGCGCTGATCTTGAGAAAAACTCCTGGTTTTACACCCTGGCACACAAATTACATGTAGAAGATGAAAAAATCCATCTCCTACGCGAAAAGCTAGCGGTCAGAAGACCATTGAAGACAGACTACAAATTTGCAGAGCACGTGCCTACCTCAGAATTAAGGCAAACACACAACATCCACTGCATAGTGAAATTAGGAAGGTGAAGGGCAGCAGGTTATAAAGAGGAAGGTCGTGGATCGGTCAAGCCGAAGACATACTTCAACAGGTGTCTTCACTGGAGGACTTAGAACCTGGCGAGGAGTGGGTACAAGAGCCAACAAATTTCTGTACGTCCTTTTCAGTGTGCATCCAACTAGACAGAGAATGCAGACAAGAAAATCCGGCTGCTGTGGAGGCGGAAGTACAAGCGATGATTTTCGAGAATTCGTTAGACGGTGATGCTGTCATCAGTAGTCAGGTACGTCCTAATGGGGTAGCAAATATGGATCCGATCCATTGTGATGACGTCATATTTTGCTATATGAAGAGTACGGATCCAGATCGGTGACGTCATATACCGGATCCATGTTTCTTAAACACTGGCGGGTATTTTGGGGGTACTTCCGGTGTCACTTCCGGTTGACTACTTCCAGTTGGCTACTTCCGGTCCATGGTTGCTCGCCCCCGGCTCCACCTGGTGCTCGCTCCGGCCGCCTCCGCTTCCGCCCGACCGTCCCGGGACCGCTCGAAGACAGCGAGGCAAGCCCCGGCATGTGGAATACTTATATGGATAAGTAGACCAAATATACACAGGGCACCCGGGTTCGAGTCCCAATGTGTGTGTATGGGGTAGGCCGTTGTGAGGGGCGCGAGGGAATGGGATCCAACCTCGGCTATTAGCCTTTGTCTCCCAGAGAGGGGCCACCAAAATTCACACTTAAATGCCAATAATGGTGTTCAATGGGGCCTTTGGCTAGACCAAACGCAGTAATTGGCAATACTACGCTTTTTTTAAAACTGTTATTGAGTGTTAAAATCGTTGCAAAGTGTATTGTTTGTGTTTCTAGAGAGCGTTGCATGTGGACGTGTAGATGACATATGCGCAAAAATACAAATATTTTATACATTTTAACATTTCTACATTGAATTTGTTGTAGGGTAAACCTTACAAAACAACAGCATGATGATAGTGCAGCGTTATTTTTTCCCCTGCCACCTCCCTCTCCTGTTGGCTCCAAACCCACCAATACCGTCACCACTAATCGGTAATGATGAAACTGGCAGTATAAAATGTTTGTACCAATCGGCGAGGGCGGCAGCAGCATCAACAAACAACCATATCAAGATGGTGGGAAAGGGAGGTGTGACAGTATCCGGGTTTACAAAGCAGAGAGGTAGTGGTTGTATGTATATTGTTTGTGTTGTTAGATGTGGTCTGTGTGTTCAGTATTTGTGTGCGTGTATTTATCGAGCGTTGCATGTGGGCGTGTAGGTGACATATGTTTAATATTACAAACATTTAATTCATTGGCATATTTACATATGAATGGGGGTGACCCAAATTTTATGTTATTTTACCATGTTTGTTTCCCCTGTCACCACCCTCACCAGCAGCCGGCTCCAAAACCTCCAATACCATCACCACTTCTTCGGTAATGATGGAGTTTTGGAAACCGACCAGTCAGGGCGGCAACAGCAACAGTAATAAGCGGGGAGAAAAGGATCTGAGGGAGTATACTAATAATAATAGTGATCATAAAATTAAAATTAATAACAGTCAAACCATAATATTAATATAGTAATACATAATTACCTGCTTAATCTCAATAAGAGAGCATCGTAATAGTAGTACAAATGCATTTGTATTGTTAGTGTTGTTACATGCGTCCTGTGTGTTCAGTATTTGTGTGCGTGTATTTACCGAGCGTTGCATATGGGCGTGTAGGTGGCATAAACATATTTTATTCCTTGAACATATTTACATGTGAAAGGGGGGTAACAACGAGAAAGGGAAATCTTTACATTTTTGTTTCCCTTGCCACACTCTCACCTATTTGACCCACCACACCAATTCCCTCATAACCACCTCTGGGCAATGATGGTAAAAGCAGGATAAATATTTTAACCAAATTGGTGAGGGTATCAGAGAAGGCAACAACCATGAGCGAGGGTGGGGGGGGGGGGGGACATTGGAAATGTTTTTTTTTAAATTACTAATTATGACAATAATAATAATGACAAGAAGAAACATACTGAGGGTAATAACAGCAATGATAATAACAGCAATGATAATAATAGTTATGAAAATGATAAAATGTTTACAACATGTGATTCCATTTGCTAGGATGATTTTCTTAGGAATGGTGTTAACATAGCATAGCAGGTACATACAAATGCAAAGTGCAGTTGTTAATAATAGTTGGAGTAAAAGGAGTTGGTTATTTTTCCCTCCTTGTTTTTTCCCCTTAACTATAAGGATTCATTAATTTTATACACCTTTGCTCTCCTTTTTCTTTTTCTTTTTTTTCATCAAAAAAAAAAAAAAAAATAAACAAGCATTGTATTAACAAAATTTTTTACAGTATCATTGGTTTGGTAACCATATGTGATTTTGTATTCATTCATTCAACACTCACTCACATGATTCAAGGGGGGGGGGGGGGGTGACAAAGAGAAAGGGAAATCTTTACATTTTTTGTTTCCTTTGCTACGCTCTCACCAATTGGTTCCACTCCAGAAATGCCCTCATGACCACTCTTAATGATGGTACAGGCAGGATAAATGTTTGAACCAAGCAGTGGGGGTAGTAGCAAAGGCAACAAACCATAAGCAAAAGGGGCACAGGGGAGATGACGTTGTAAAATAATAATGATGATATCAATAATACTTATAAAATTAATGATACTAAGGATAATAATGTAGGATAATGATAGTAATAATAATAATAATAATAATAATAATAATAATAATAATAATAATAATAATAATAATAATAATAATAATAATAATAATAATAATATTTATAATAGTATAATAGATATGTGATTCTATTTACTAAAGTGATAATCTTGGTAGTGGTGGTAGTATAGCATAGAAAGTGCATTTAAAGCAACACTTCATAAATAATAATTTAGAATGGAAGGAGTTGATTTTCTTTTCTCCCTCCCCCTTATCTATAAGGGTTAATTCACCATTTTGAAGCAAATAAACAAGCATTTATACTTCCACAAATCTTTACATGAGGGGTTATTCATTGGTCTTGGTGACCATATGTGATATTTTATAATCATTCACTCACCATTCACTCCACTGCCTTTTCCAAAATGGGTAAAGGTGTGGAGTATGTTCCTTATTGAGGTGTTGCTAGTGGGAAAGAAGGCAGTGTCATCTGCATAAGCGACGAGCTTCTGCTCTTATATCCCATGCAGGAAGGTTCCTTTAATACTAGTGTCTTGTCTTATCTTCTCTAGTAAAGGCTCTAAGGTGAGCACGTACAGTAGTAGTGATAAGGGACATCCCTGTCTTACAGATCTCGTGAGCCTGAAGCTAGCTGTCAGTGAATGGTTCACTAACACTTTGCTCTCAGGATTTTTGTACAAGATCTGTATCCACTTCCTGTAGTACTCTCCTATATTACAGTGTTCTAGTGTCCTATGCAGGTAAGTGTGGGAAATTCTGTCGAAGGCCTTCTCTTGATCCAAGGACAAGATGGAGGATGGGAGGATGGGCAGTCTTTCCCATGTGTGTAGTTAATTATGTCTCTAATGAGGTGATTGTGGGTGTGTCTATTTCTGTCTTTGACACTGCACTGTTGGTCTGGGTGTATGAGTGTTGGCATGAAAGGTTTACGTTTGTTGGTGAGTGATTTGGCAAGTATCTTATAGTCTGTGTTGAGTATCTTATAGTCTGTGTTGACCACCTGGACACACTTCCCACCATAACAGAAGTTAAGTGTGCTATAAATGAACTTGCATCTGGCAAGGCTCCAGGTAAGGATGGGATTCCAATAGAGGTTATCAGGAGTGGGCAAGACACACTCACTATACAGATCCACCAGCTAATAGAGCTATGCTGGCGTGAAGGACAAGTCCCACAGGATTTCAAAGATTCAAGCATCATAACACTGTACAAGAACAAGGGCGATCGGAGCGACTGCAACAACTATAGGGGTATCTCACTTCTGTGTATTGTTGGAAAAGTATTTGCCAGAATTGTTCTGCGCAGACTTCAAGTCCTAGGAGATCAAGTCTACCCCGAATCACAGTGTGGCTTTCGACAGAACCGGTCTACCACTGATATGATATTCTCATTGCGACAAATGCAAGAAAAATGCCGTGAACAGAATCAACCACTGTTTATTGCCTTCATCGACCTCACAAAGGCATTTGATTTGGTCAGTCGTGAGGGTCTGTTCAAGGCACTAAAGAAGATTGGCTGCCCACCAACTCTTCTGTCCATTGTGGAATCGTTCCACACAGGCATGAAGGGTATAATCAAGTTTGATGGTGCAACTTCTGAAGAATTTGAAATCAAGAGTGGAGTTAAGCAAGGTTGTGTACTAGCTCCCACCCTCTTTGGAATATACTTTTCACTTCTACTGAAATATGCATTTCGTGATCAGGATGGTGGTATATACATTCACTCACGCTCAGATGGCGGCCTCTACAATGCTCAGAGATTGAAGGCTAAGACCAAAATTAGGAGGGTACTGATCAGAGAGTTGCTTTTTGCAGATGATGCTGCAGTTACGACCCACTCTGAGGAAGAATTGCAATGTCTACTATCTGCATTCTCCAATGCTTGTTCTGAATTTGGTTTAACAATTAGCAAAAAGAAGACACAGATTATGTCACAAGGTGCACATGGGGTACCATCAATCTTTATTGACGACGCCGAACTAGAGATAGTAGACCATTTTACATATCTAGGATCAGTGGTAAATAGCAAATTATCCCTAGATCAGGAAATCAACATCCGGATTGGTAAGGCAGCAACAACAATGAACAGGTTAAGAAAAAGAGTCTGGGAGAACAGGAAGCTTACTGCCAAAACAAAAGTCCTTGTCTATCAAGCCTATGTCCTTAGTACTCTTCTCTATGGCAGTGAAACCTGGACAACTTACTCACACCAAGAGAACAATTTAAACAGCTTTCATATGCGGTGTCTGCGAAGAATTCTTGGTATTAAGTGGCAAGACAAAATCACAAATACTGAAGTATTGGAAAGATCAGGTTGTGTGACAGTTTATTCCATGCTCAGTCTTCGTAGACTTAGATGGATAGGACATCTTAGGAGGATGGATGATGGTAGAATACCAAAGGATATCTTTTTTGGTGAATTACAGATGGGTAAGAGATCTCAGGGTCGGCCTCTACTACGATACAAAGATGTGTGTAAGCGGGACATGATTGATACAGGCATTGATAATGCACATTGGGAGCAAATCGCCGCTGAACGTGTTGCATGGAGGGCAAATATCAGAAATGGAATAAAGTCAAAGGAGAAAATTATTGCAGAAAAGTCACACACCAAGCGTTTGAGACGTAAGATGGTGCATGATGGTGGAAATGACCATGTGTTCACATGCACCCACTGTGAACGGACATTTACAGCGCAAATTGGCCTTATCAGTCACACTCGCTACCGCCATAGTTAAAAGTTATTATGCCTTTTAAAGCACAAACTATCGTCTGTCAAGACGGCAAGGTGCCAATGTGTTGAGTAAGTAAATTGGTCTGTAGTTCTTCAGATGTGTTTTGTCGGTGTTGTCTTTGCGTATAAGTGTGATGTAGGACATGTTACAGCTTTCAGGTAATTGTTGTTTTTCAAAGGCTTCCTGATAGACTTTAAGGAGAAGATTGCCCAGGATAGGAAAGGATTGTTGGTAGAATTCTACTGTCAAACCGTCTGGTCCTGGAGTTTTGTCTTTGTTTAGTGTGCTCAGTGCCTGTGTTATGTCTTTCAGTGTCAGCTCTGTGTCTAGTGTTTCTCTGTCTGTGTCAGGTAATTGCTGTGTGTACTGTAAGTTGTCTTATATCTGTGTGTCTACTGCCTCTGCTGTGAATAGATGTGTGTAGTGTTGCTGGAAAGCGGTCCCTATGTGTGGTGTTTCTGATTGCATGTTTCCCTGTATGTCTGATATTTTGCTTACTTGTCTCTTATGCTGTATATTCTGCTCTATTGCAATGTACTGTGTACTGGCTGTCTCTTGTATAATTGTGTTGAGCTTTGTTCTGAGAAGAGCACCCAGATATCTGTGTTGTTGGTGTTCTTCTAGCTGTGCTTCAAGTGTGTGTAAATGAAATGCATCTCTGTCTGTCTGTTTTGTTAGTCGTATGGCTGTCTGTATAATACGCTCCTGTCTTAGTGTGTCTTTGTGGATCATGGTTGCTAAATGTTTTGTTCTGCTTCGTATCGTGCTTTTTAGCAAGTCCCAGTATTGGGTGATGTTGTCAGTCGGTATATTGTCTGTGTTTGTGTGTATGAGCTGTGTCATATATTGTACATATCCTGTGTGTTTCAGAAGTGTGCAATTGAACTTCCAGTGTGGTGACCGCTTGTGTGGCTACGTGTCTGTGCTGTTTGGGCTAAAGTGTACTAGTATGCCTTTATGGTCTGTGTAGTCTAGTGTTTGTCGTAGGTCTTGGGTTTTTATGATGTGGTGTGTTGCGGGTGTCTAAATTCTGTCTAATCTGGATGATCTGTTGTGTTCTTTGTTTGTGTATGTCGTCTCTCTACTGTCGGTGTATGTTTGTCTGAATGCGTCTGTGAGGTTGTGTGTATCGATGATGTTTAGTAGTGTGTCTAGTTGATGTATGCTGTCCTTGTCGGATCTTCTCAGCTGTGTTCTTACTTCACCTCCTACCACATCCATTCCTTCAAGAACACAGCTGAAATCACCGGCAAGAACAATATTTTGTCCCCTGTATGTCTGTGTTAATAAGTCGTCTAACTGTTCGTAAAATAGAGGTTGGTAAATGTAATTTGGCGATGCGTGTATGTTTACAATGAAAAATGAGTGTGTATCGTTTTCTACCTGAACTGTACAAATCCTACCATGTTGGTCTCTGTGTGTTTTAAAAATATCCCACGTGTCCGAAATTTGTAAGATGGCTGTCCCTGGTCCCGTGTTATTTTCCGTTAAACTGAAAGATGAATTTTTTTTAATCCTAGCCGTGTCACTAATTCTGCTACTTCAAAGTCTGTTTTTGGTGTTAGTTTCTTGCAATAAAATGAAGTCTGGTTTGTGTTTGTGTATTAGTGTGACTATGTGTTGTAATTTAATTTTCATACCACGAATATTTAAGCTAATTAAACATAAATTGTCTTCCATTTTATAAATAATTTAACAACTAAATAATGAGTAGGTTAGAAGTTAGTACCTTTTGTTGTCTTGTCTTCCGTTTGGGATTTTATCTCCCTCTGTGGTGTTTCTTTCGTCGGTGTCAGAATCTGTGTTGATGAAAAGCGGCTCTTCCGCATCGCTGTTTTCGCTCTGTTTGTCTTGTGTTTTTGAAGATTTCTTGTTTGGTTGAAAGAGGACGTTCCTTTCCTCCTCTTCTTTCACGTCTTTGCTGGGTGACGAGTTTCTTCTCTCTCCCCATTGTCTTTTTCTGCCGTGATTGACGATTTGCAAACCGTCATCTTCATTTTCTTGTGTTGTCGTTTTTGTCGCTGTTACTGATTCCTCGTCTGGCCTCGTGGCCTCTTTTTGGCCGGTTGTCTCGGCGACATCTTGGTTTTTTTTTTTTTTTTTTTTTTTTTGAATCGAAGTTGTTTGAGCTTTTTCCCGGAGTGCGGGGAACTCCTCTTGTGATCTTTCAGTGGTTTGTTTGAGATTGCCTTACTTTTGTCTCCGGCTCGGGCATTTGTTGGCCCAGTGTGAGTCCAAGCCACATGTAGGGCATTGGGTGCGGCGACCAACCATTGTAAACATGATACGGTGATCTCATGTGATCTTCCCAGGAGCCGTGATCTTGGCATAATGTGGTATTGGTTTTGTCGGGGTACACAGGACTCCCCACTTTCCACCACCGTACTGTGTCAGAATCTCCATCGCTTGTAGGTGACGGACAGTTATATCCCGATGCGTACTTTGGAAATAATTGTGTTCCCTGATGTCTCCAGTAAACATAAGTCTTCATATAACTGAGAAGCGGTAATGGAAATTGGATCGCTTTAGTAGTAACTCACAGTAATGAATTGTGGAATATAGCGGTTTTTAATTACGCTGAATCAATTTATAACATCGCCGAAAGTGTAAACAAATATTCCAAGGCACTTTGCTTGCGCGCCGACTAAGTAATCACATGAAAAAATTAGGTAAGTGGTAACACAAAACTACAATTTATGTCAGAAATTGTACATCTCCAAAGGCAAAATCCGTGTGTATGCGTGGATTTTGACAAATCTGCTTTGGTATGCAGTAATCTCACAAAAACAATAAAAATTATACAGCCGATAGTGACAGAAGAGACGTATTATACAGGCATAAATGTTATCACACAACCCAGGTATCTTGTAAAAGTAAAAAGAGGTCTGACGTGCCTTTAATCACATGTGCGTGAGTCCATTCCGAGAGTTTGACATAAATTTCACATATGTGTGAATTATAGTAGTATGGGATGTCGCAATCGACCCGTATTTTGGGTTCACCCAGAACCCGAAATACTTTCTTATATCGCTTTTGTGTCGCCACAACGAGCATTAAGAAGCTGAATTTTCACAGCTCATGTGGTAGGATACATAATTACTTCCAGTTTTGTGTAGTTAAAAAGGTAAAACTTTAATTATTAAAAGTAATATTTAAAAATAGTCTATTTTGAGGTGTAGAGTGAAAAGTAAAGAGGGTGGTATGGGTAGGAGGTCAACCACTAACAATTCAATGCATATTTATGGAGCCGATCGTCATAAGACCTTGGCGTTTTCCATCTATATCTATTGTAAAGTAACCGATTATATATTGTAATAGCGTTTATTACTGTCAGAAGTGGATGAGACTTAAACACTGTCATCAGACCAAGAGCGAGATGGTAGAGACACAAGATTCGTCCTTGGGTTGTCTGATGGTGTACAACCAGTCACAGGGGCACGTATCTAAGTAATACATCCGATCACACATGGTAATGGCAAAACCAGACCACGTGCTCACTGGCTAAAGCCGATCAAAGATGGCCATGCTTTCGATCGCATTTGTAATAGCTACAGGCAGACCACGTGCTCACTGGCTAAAGCCGGTCAAAGATGGCGTCACATCAGATCACACGTGGTAATGGAAAAACCAGACCACTTGGTCATTGGCTAAATCCGCTAAAAGATGGCACTGCATCCGGTACACGTGGGTAATGGTCACATCGGATCAAATATGGCTCTTCTTCCGGTCCCATGTGTAATGACTACAACGTGCTCACTGGCTACAAGTGTTCAAAGATGGCGTCGCATTCGATTACACGTGGTAATGGCAAAACCAGACCACGTTCTCACTGGCTAAAGTCGATCAAAGATGGCGATGTATCCGGTCACGTTTCTAATTGGGTACATACGAAACACGTGGCTAATGACTCAACCAGTCAAAGATGGCGATTCATCCAGTGACATGCATAACGATACTCGTGAAGCAAGTGGCTGATAATGTAACCGGTCAAATATGGGGGCGGCATCCGGTCACATGACCAGACAGTGCATAATATTCTGCTGAGTCATTCTACGTCACCAAATAGCGTGTATAAGACGACCAGCATTCGCTGTATAGAAGTGCCGTTCTCTGTGAGCAGCATCCAGATCGCAATGTGGAAAGCCACAAATGGTAAGTTGGCTTTGAGATAAATCATTCACATTTTCGTTGTGATTCTCCAAGTAGGCATATGGTTAACCTAACAATACTAGTATAATAAGGATATATGGTGCTAGACGCATATAACTGAAGAGACAAGATATTTCTTCGTATATTATGGTAGACTGGGACGACATGGAATACAGCTGGTATTCGAACTATTGAACACAGCGCTATGGTGGTACCGTAATATTATAGATAGTATTGTGTATTCGTAGGGGAAGGTGAAAGTGTCTTGCTGGGTCTACATACCCATTATCGATAGTAATATATGGACTATTTAACAGAGAAGGCATGGTAGATACATAGCTATTATTTATAATATGTATGTTTACAACGCTGTTACAGTACCTTATTCCTATCTGTTTTACAGATACCGATGCCCACAAAAAACTAATTAGGGAACCTATTGATCATACTAACAGCGAAACCATACAGCTATTGCATGGCATGTCTTAATGTCCCGCACAATCAAGAAGCCGAGAATCCATTCATTCATTCTTGTGATAATGGTGATGGTGGTAGTTTTGCGGACCTAGTAACTGTTCAATTGCAGGATATACTAAAAGAGAACTTCACCAAAAAGGAAATAATCATATTAAGCCTCAGTAGAATTGAGGAATGCATCCTAACTATAATCGCCAACAGGATACTCCGGAACCATCCCCACCCAACGTCGAGCGAACATCGTCATCGACATCATTAACCTTTAGTCAGTCCACACTAGCGGACGAGTATTAAAACAGCCACATAAAACAAGATGGTTGTAATATATTTACAGTCATGTTTTCAATAGCTTATAATCCTCAATACGAATAAAACTACAGAGGATGCGAGGAGACTGTATATGTATATCGTTGTTATTCTGGCTTCACAGACTGTAGCTCACAGTGACTACAACGCAAGTAACACGACGCCTTCTAAGCTATCTATTTCATCATGGTGAGAGGTCATATGGCGAGCATGACCCGCATTCCCCAACCCAGCTCAAACATACAACGTGTCAACGAGCGGGAAGCAGAGCGCTTAGTCGCGCCATACAGACAGCTGCGTCAGACTAATCTGAGCCGCTTGACCTAAGAAACTGACTGAAACCGGTTTTACGCGCGGCTCAAAAGCTAGTATATAAACCCGAGGCTGGTAACAGTCAGACATTGTGATCCGAAGATGACTACAAACCTCAAGACTGTGCCTGCTAACTGGGTCTACATGAATCGTAGGGTGAGACTATTAGACCAGTGGGCGGTGGTGATAAGGCAGTGTTTGTCTCATCCTACAGAGGCACGAGAACGTTACACATCCGTAGATTCTTCGGAGAATCTGACAACAAGAAGTTTCCTACTAAGATTGGAATGACACTTACTAGTCAAGAATATGAACAGATGATCGCTTTGCAACGCGAGATCCTAGCTGACTTCGACAGACTCAATCAAGTTAACCAAGTCAGTAACGAAGTCAAACAAGCCATTAACAGAGGCAAGCAAGTCAGTAACCAAAACAATCAAGACAGTGCTCATGTAAAACAGGGAACTAACTGAAGCAATCAAGTCCAAAACACGCAAGGCAGTGCTCAAATCAATCAGGGTACTAAATGAAGCCACCAAGTAGACGCATACTATACCGCAGGTATTCAATCCAGCTACACTTAGCTGTGTGATGATCCCAGCAACCAGATGTGTAATGAGCCCAATAGCCAGATGTTTGATGTGCGACAAGACCCCAACCGAAATAATCAAGTTCAAAAGATCAAGACAGTACTCAAGTCAAACAGGGTACTAAACGAAGCCAACATATACAGTCAGATATGTGATGACCCCAAGAACCAGATGTGTGATGATCCCAATAACCAGCTGTTTGGTGTGCCCGACACTCAGATTATTGATGCCCTGGATGTCTACAATACTCAGATGTCTGCCCAACATGCAGGAGACCAGTCTTATGACTACATGCCAAGTTACAGATACATACCAGGCTACCAGCCGGAAAACCAACCTACTCAGACAATGGTGTTAAGAAATCGAGAAACAACATACAATTTGTATAGCTCTGTATGTGAAAATAAAATGTTGTGATCATACTATGTATACTAGCTCATACCGCATCATTCATTTTGTATAACTACATTATGCATTTTTATTCTTGTAAAATGTACTTAAATACTGTAAATAAACACACACACACACACACACACACATATATATATATATATATATATATATATATATATATATATATATATATATATATATATATATATTGCGAATGAACTGGGGATCACTGATGTGCATAACCCATATTCTAGTCAAAGAAGCTGGGCCCCATCCTCTTCTAATTTTCAATAAACAAGAATATGACCCTTGAATATTTCAGACTCTGTTTTATTTTGTCTAGGTGATGATGGTCCCTCCTGGATTAGTTGGAACAGGTAAAGACTATGCCCCTTCACTGTGGAGTTCTATAGCTCTTGAGCCCCCTTTGATAGACTGTGAACTGTCTGAAAAGACTTCATCAGCATGAATTCAGGATCAAGTGAAGAATAGCATGAGTCGTGAGCAGTTATGGGATCTACAGATCATCATCTATTCAATGACTGTTTTGCCTCTCCCTTCTGTACATAATTTGAGTTGTTGTGATTTTATTAATGGGTTATTAAAATTACACATACACTGAACAACTTGTTTTCACAAAACAATTGGCAAACAACACACTGTGAACTGAAATAACTTTAGAGAAAAATATCTACTGTTTAGGTGCTGTTTATTGATTGTGCCTGTCTCTTTTTTTTTTAGGCCCAAGCAAAAGCATATCACATCTTGCATGGGTGTTAAAAATTTTGTTCATATATGTAAATCAATATATCTATATGGATACAAATATGCCCAACAAAATCAACAGGACAATCAATCTAATAGAGGTTTATATTTGTGGCAATCACTCTCTATTCCTGTGGAAAGAAAATACCAGCTCATGGACCATATGATATTTTGGCCTCTAATGCCTTCTCTTTTCTCTTCTGTGATATTTGGTGGGTTTGTAGGAGGATGGTCACCTCTGAGTAGTAGACTGGGTTGAGCCTGGTCCATAAGTTAATGGATCCTTATCAGTACCTGCCACTGGAGCTCAGCTGATGGCTGCCCTTGCTCTGGTCAATGCTTGAGGTGTATTGCCTTCTCAGGTGTGGGGATCATCTTTCTCTACTCTTCTCTTCTGGTTGCCACCAAGATGATCACTGTTTAACATTCGCATAGATTTGTATAATCCTACCAATGTAATGTTTTAGAATGATAGTAAGAAGGAACAGGACATAACGGGAAGGATGATAAGGTCGGAAGAATCTAACACGCTGAAAGTAGGAACTAGTTCCCACCTCCTCTGATCTTGTGTTGTGTTAATTTGGGTGGTCAGAGATTATCACACTGTATGCACATGCTACCATCTGTTCTTGCTATATACAAGTTCTCAGTGTACCTGGGGTTCACTTAAATGTGTACAGTCAAACATTGATAGGAGTGACTATGTGTTGTTTCAATGAGCATTTTAAGTCAAGCTGATAGGACTAGACTATGACAAGGATAGGATGCATTTTAATAAATGGCATACACTTACAACATTTTCATCAACTCATTTTGGTTATGCATAGTGTGTATAACTATTTCTCTGCACCTTCCAAATCAACCAACTAGTCTTCTTCTTCTCTCAAATCACCTCCTTTTGCCTGTTGTTGTGGTGTTGAGTGGTGTGGTGTGTTGTGTAGTGTGTGGAGTCAACTTCTGTTGACTGGTATTCTCATAGCTTGCACCAACTTCCCCTCCAGTCTTCATCAGTTAGTATAACTCACCTAGCATTAATTGTTGTTCCAACTAGAACCAACAGACCTTTTGGTCTGGACAGATTATCTAGGCCGTGTGTCACAAATGGCATCTGTGAAGCGTAACCTGTTTTAGGCAGTGCAGCTAATGAGTGCCTTGTCTAAGTGAAAATCTGACACATAAATACAACTATTTTCTATCAAACCCTATTATTTCAATTCACGAAGAGGGGAGGAAAGATATAATCTCTCTCTCAGCTCTCTAGATTGTGAATATGCAGAAATAAGTACGTTACAAGCGAGGCAGTGCACAAACTGTCTTGTGGATAGCAGATAGCAATTTAAGCAGTTTTGATGAAATGCATAAGATGCGTTTAGATTCTCACCTCCTACAGTTTTTCTGTGATAGAATGTCGTAGTATGCACACATTAAAGCTAACAGATGTATAGAAGAACTTCAGAGCTTGCAATTTTGAGAAAGTATGAACTATGATAGTGTCAGTTTTGCCCGGGGAAATGGCTCTGTGTAGTAAGAAGTTGGCAGTTGACAATTTAGGCCTAACACTTCGGTGGTTTTATTTTATCAGTAATACATTTAAATTGACGTACAAACACTGGATACCTCTACTGTACACTTCTGGGCATCAGATAGATCACTGTCTCGGATTTAAGATCAAACTGCAATCCTTTTTGACAAAAACAGGGCCACTTCTAGCGATCTGACCGTCTACCAGAACGATTGTACGAAGAGTGCGCGATGTAAATATCGAACGATTTTTTTGGCAGGTCAGAGTTATCATCACGTGATTTCCCCCCACCAATCATCTTCGATAATGTAGAAGCTGTAATTTCCAAATTTAGCTGGCATGTGTCCATCTCCGGTGTCATGTTGGTGTTACGTTCTCGTTAGTGCCGTCAAATGTATACTTTCCTGTGTTTTGGTGCGAAAATGTTGACTTACTGTGAAATGATGGTGGATGATTATGTCATATATATATATATATATATATATATATATATATATATATATATATATATATATATATATATATATATATATGAAGCCGCGTGACACGACACGGCTCCACAGGATGTTTGGCTGATGCAACAACAAGAAACCCCTCCCCTGCAGCTGGAGGATCATGGGTAATTTGAATGGTTAAAAATTGAGCACGCGTTTTTGCCCTGGGGATTCAGTGCTGGAGTGGCCTCAACGGCCGAAGGCCGCACGGACATCAAGCAGAGAGGGGGAATTTGATCGTCCCCCTCACACTATCTCCAGTCGGAAACCGTGTGTGTGTGACCAGCGCTAACCAGGTGTTGCCAAATATATTAATTCAGGTGCATAGACCTGTGAAACAAATAAGACAGTGAAGAGAGCCCGTAGAATATGGCTCGCAGAAACATTACTGCTGGAACACTGGTGCACGATGGTTGAGGATGTGATTCCTGCCGAAGGGAACAACCCTGGGTCCTTAGTTACCCCCCATTTTCCCTTACCTCACATTTCCACCTCCCCTCCCAACGGATCCCATAGTCAAGCTTTCCATACCTTAGTTTGTTACTGCGTGGTTAAAGGTGTAGTTCCTGGTTCAACCTTTCACACTCATGTGTATACTTCTATTTTTAAAGTTGTGGTCTTGTTATAGTAATGTGTCCCAATCGGTTTGGGGACATGACTTTCTCTAGCGGCATTAGGCACAATATTGGATTTGGCTGAGGCACAGGGGTTTGGTAATATCTGGAGCTCAATCCACTGATTTTCCGCTGTGTACTACAGGGATCCATAGTGTTGTGTTGTGTGTCTCAGGATGGTAAGTCCCGTCTCCGCACTGTAAGGCTCATACTCAGATTTAGAGTTGTGTTACTTTCTGTTTTCCAAGTAATGGTCTCTCTGTTGTCCAGTCCTGGTCAGCCGGCTGTATAGGTATCGTAGCAGAGTCTTAGGAGTACTCTGTAGGCTCGGCCACAATAGGCAGAGGTCTGGCTATATGCGGCAGACTGCCTATATGAATGTCAGTGATGTAGAGTGTTGATTGTCTTGTCCATAAGTAACCACACTTTGTCATCCGCATAGTTATGAATATGTGCTACAGTATTGGACAAAATAAAGACTGATGCGTATTGTTTTACCTTGTTTATCTAGTCTTAGCTGTTGTATTATGTTTAGTCTTTGTTGTCCCAGTAACGTTGGTCATTGTCGGTCCCATTCATTGATGTTGTTACAGTCCAACAGTGTGATCTTTTGTCTGGGGTATACAACAGTATACCCTCCGCTCAAAGAACTCCTGGAAATCTTCTGTCTAATTTTCTATCCCTTTCTTTTGTTAACTGGAGGGAATATATAAGGTGCTCTTTTTCTCTTTCTTCTTATTATCTTTTCTTCTCTGGCCTACTAAAAGTCAGTGTTGCGCTTCTTTGTCTTTGAGCACCCAAGAATAGGAAACTTATGTCCTCCTATCCTTTATATTCATTTTTCCTGTTACAAAATGGCGAGCCTGAGCCTAGGATGTAAGCGGCCTCTGGATCACCCTGATGGTAACTGTTCCATTCCTTGATGATTGTTTTAGGTGGTAGATCTATTTATGTTTCCCTGATCTTCATGGTCACGTAGAAAAATCGACGGGTCATATTTGAAAGAACCCAGGTTTGTTCCACATCCTCTCCAAGATCCCATCTTCATCCCCATCCCCCCATCTGCCCACCCCCATCTTCCCAACTCCGTCCTCCCCATTTTCCCACCCCATCCTCATTCCTTCTATCCACCCTTATCAGCACACCCTCCCCCATGTCTCCATATCCAAAGGACAGCACCGAAGAGAGCCCAGGAACCAGACAAAGCACAAGTCAACTACAGGCGTGTCATTGCAAGTCGTCGAAACAACAGGTGACCCTATTATTCACTTATGAGAACCATAACTTCTCAGAGGGTACACATTCGAACCTGAACTTATCGATTTTTTTCTTATCTGGTATGCACATATACCTCTACAGAAGTCACCAAGCTTTGCCCAAAAAGCTACAAAGAAAGTCGACGACTTCGGGAAGTGACATAGCAGGGGAGCAGAACGCTCCCATGTTTGAATGAGACCAGGGCTGTGCTTGTCCAAGGAACAATTATAGTTGTTCATCACAGGAGGACAGTTTTGAAGAGTGGTCAGGGAATGAACGTGGCTATTCCAGAATCCCCGGAGCTGATTGGGCAGGGCATTCAAATGTATCTTCATCGGAATCAGCTTGCCTGTAGGCGGTGACACCGCCAGGCCAGGGCAAACTCTCCACACCACCAGCATTGACTGTCTGTGAATGTATTCAACTCCCCATGGTGACATCATCGCAAGTCATTGAGAAACATCCCCTCATTCCACCAAAGAAGGAGACACCAAAGCTCCATTCCACCAGCTCATTCCCCCCCCCCCCAGCATCAGAGCATCGAACAATCATATTCAACTCCCCATGGGACATCATCCCAGGTCATCGAGAGACATATTTCCCCCACATTCCCCCAAAGAAGGAGACATCAGAGATCCATCCCGCCAGTGTATCCCTCCAGCGGCGAAACATACATTCTGCTTCCAACATAACGAATGGCTTATGTGGTGTGCCAGAGATACATACATTGACAAGTGAATCAAGAGGGAGGTGTCCCTTGCTTTACGTGTTTTAATCGTGCCAATGTGATGTGACCGATGGACAGTGTTATCCTGGTTACCAGGAAATTCTATTCATTCAGGAAGGAAGCAGAGAGGAAGTTTATTTAGGCAGGGATCAACTTGCTGACTTGACATTTAGTAATTAGTTGAAAGCATTGTGTCTTATTGTTGCCTTTTTGTATTCTAAGCAGGTGACCTGTTGCACATGATTATATCTTTTTCTCAAGAAGGAAGAACACCAGTCTGTCCAAGAACAAGAACCATTGGGGCAGAGAAAGGCTGCAGATTTATCTCCATAGTCATAGAATGTAGAATCCATATATGGCCATATGCCTTTTTATTTCAGATGTTCATGGCGGTCATGCCCATATTACCCAAGGTAATCTGGTTATGTTGGTTGTAATGGAGATATTTTCCCTTTTTTTGACAATGATGATTGTCATTGTCAACATTCTTTTTATTTATGATCTAACTATGTATTGCCAACATGAAACTGAGTGTTCATTTTGATGTCAGGATTTTTTTGCTTATTCTGAATGTAAACTGCATAATTCCCAGCGCCAACAATAGGATAATGGATTACCTGTTGTCAGGGGCTGATTTTTTGTTGTTGTTGATGGTAGGCACAGAGAACCCATCCCAATCTCCCCAGGGATGCAGAGTTTGTGTGGCTGTGGGACCAGCCATTTGTTGGATGGGGGGGGGGCATGAAGCCGCGTGACACGACACGGCTCCACAGGATGTTTGGCTGATGCAACAACAAGAAACCCCTCCCCTGCAGCTGGAGGATCATGGGTAATTTGAATGGTTAAAAATTGAGCTCGCGTTTTTGCCCTGGGGATTCAGTGCTGGAGTGGCCTCAACGGCCGAAGGCCGCACTGACATCAAGCAGAGAGGGGGAATTTGATCGTCCCCCTCACACCATCTCCAGTCGGAAACCGTGTGTGTGTGACCAGCGCTAACCAGGTGTTGCCAAATATATTAATTCAGGTGCATAGACCTGTGAAACAAATAAGACAGTGAAGAGAGCCCGTAGAATATGGCTCGCAGAAACATTACTGCTGGAACACTGGTGCACGATGGTTGAGGATGTGATTCCTGCCGAAGGGAACAACCCTGGGTCCTTAGTTACCCCCCATTTTCTCTTACCTCACATTTTTCACCTCCCCTCCCAACGGATCCCATAGTCAAGCTTTCCATACCTTAGTTTGTTACTGCGTGGTTAAAGGTGTAGTTCCTGGTTCAACCTTTCACACTCATGTGTATACTTCTATTTTTAAAGTTGTGGTCTTGTTATAGTAATGTGTCCCAATCGGTTTGGGGACATGACTTTCTCTAGCGGCATTAGGCACAATATTGGGTTTGGCTGAGGCACAGGGGTTTGGTAATATCTGGAGCTCAATCCACTGATTTTCCGCTGTGTACTACAGGGATCCATAGTGTTGTGTTGTGTGTCTCAGGATGGTAAGTCCCGTCTCCGCACTGTAAGGCTCATACTCAGATTTAGAGTTGTGTTACTTTCTGTTTTCCAAGTAATGGTCTCTCTGTTGTCCAGTCCTGGTCAGCCGGCTGTATAGGTATCGTAGCAGAGTCTTAGGAGTACTCTGTAGGCTCGGCCACAACAGGCAGAGGTCTGGCTATATGCGGCAGACTGCCTATATGAATGTCAGTGATGTAGAGTGTTGATTGTCTTGTCCATAAGTAACCACACTTTGTCATCCGCATAGTTATGAATATGTGCTACAGTATTGGACAAAATAAAGACTGATGCGTATTGTTTTACCTTGTTTATCTAGTCTTAGCTGGTGTATTATGTTTAGTCTTTGTTGTCCCAGTAACGTTGGTCATTGTCGGTCCCATTCATTGATGTTGTTACAGTCCAACAGTGTGATCTTTTGTCTGGGGTATACAACAGTATACCCTCCGCTCAAAGAACTCCTGGAAATCTTCTGTCTAATTTTCTATCCCTTTCTTTTGTTAACTGGAGGGAATATATAAGGTGCTCTTTTTCTCTTTCTTCTTATTATCTTTTCTTCTCTGATCTACTAAAAGTCAGTGTTGCGCTTCTTTGTCTTTGAGCACCCAAGAATAGGAAACTTATGTCCTCCTATCCTTTATATTCATTTTTCCTGTTACACACACACACACATATATATATATATATATATATATATATATATATATATATATATATATATATATATATCTCTTCTTCTTCTTCTTTTCGTTCATCCGGAGTGTTTTTTCAGATGTGATTGCGGTGTGTCTGTTATGCGCCCTTGGGCCGAAACCCGTAGGCCAACACATCGACTTTAGCGTGCTTTTTTGACCAGGTAGCATTCCTGGGAGACTCTCACTTTTGTGGTGCCATCTACAACCATGCTGGCCAAGTTAGAACGGTCGAAGACAACTGTCATCCCTCAAAGGAAGGCAGGGACAGTCCATAGCATTTTCCGCCATCCAAGGTTGCTTCCATAGTTGCAGGGCCGACACATAACGCCCTGGTTCTGGGCTAGCCGAGGGAATCGTCACGTCCTGCTCATGGCTGCTTCAAATCCTCACTTCAATATATTGGTCATTTCGTTTGCCCCGGGCCATTCCTGCACAAACCAGACAGGTTTGCAGACGGTATCCACTCAGCGAGTTTTCGGACATGTGCTTGTCGTTGCGCCCGTCAAAGCTGTTCCAGGCACGACAGACATTCGGAAAACTACCTAGTCAGAGCTGTTCCGAACAATAGCGGCATTCGGAAACTAGGTAGTCAGAGCTGTTCCTAGCACGAGAGACATTCGGACGAGACATTTCACTCGGACGTAATTGCGTAGTGTCAATTTTTAGTTTGCCACCCGTAGGACGACACTTCCGGCTTCCGGTCGGCATTTTTTTATGAGGTTAGCCTTCCTCGGGTTTCGAGACTCTTGTTTCGGCTTCCACACAGCAAGCTTTCGCTTCGGGCTGCCACGTAATGGATTCGCAAGACAGGCGTTCCATTTCGTGTCAACGAGACAATTTTCCACCTTTGACTACACTCACTCCATGAGTGTGGTTACAGACTATCGGACGTCTGCGAGACGTGCATCCGAGGTGTTTTTCCACCTTTTGTACTCGCTCACGAGGTAGGCTACATGTGCTGGCGGCTCAGCACCTTACCTCCGTGCGTCTGTGGGCGAGTAACGGTCAGGCCCTTTCATACGGGGATACCTCATATCCCCCAGCTAAGAGCCATCGAACGAATCTGCGCCAAGCATGTAGCGTTCTCAGCACATCGTCACAATTTTGATGTAGGTTTGTGTCGGCCAGGCTCTCACTTCCGAGAGTTTATGGCTTAGAGACGTTCAGCCATACACCTCGGATGGGAGCCTTAGAGGTTATGCCCGGACTGAGATTTAGGGATCGTTTGCCTGATTTTGACTGCTATCCTCAGTCTTACCTGCAGAGCAGCAGGTTGTGTCACTCTTAGTCTGGTCCCTATCCCACGAGCCGTCCGATATGTAGTTTTCACCCATCGGCAAGCACATGGGGTCGATGGGACACGCAAGCTCCCCCACCACGGCAAGGTGGAGACACATCGGGGGATATATATATATATATATATATATATATATATATATATATATATATATATATATATATATATATATCTATATATATCTATATATATATATATATATATATAACATTACCCAAAAATTTTCACTTTGGTTAACAAAGTTTTCTATTTATTATAAGTTTGGTTGAAATTTGGCCAAATTTTTCACATTTAGTTAACAATGTTTCCTTTTTTTTTAAAATATAAATTTGGTTGAAATTTTGCCAACATTGTCACCTTTGATTAACAAATTTTTCTACTTTTCATAAGTTTGACTTAGATATTTATAAGTTTGGTTGAAATGTTGCCATAACTTTTCACATTTGGTTAAGAAAGTTTCCTACTTTTTATAAGTTTGGTTGAAATTTACCCAAACTTTTCACATTTGGTTACCAAATTGTCCTACTTTGGTTAACACGTTTCCTTAGTTTAGTTGAAATATTTCTTGAATTTGTCATCAATATGTATCATTCTCTCACCGCATGAAAACTATATATACAGTAAACATTACAAATTCAACAACTAAGACGTAAATGTAATATATAGATACTTGTTTATTTACAGTTTTCAGTACATTTTACAAGAATAAAAATGCATAATTTTGTTATACAAAATGGATGATGCGAAATGTGCTGGTATACACAGTATGATGAGAAAATTTTATTTTCACATAGAGAGCTATACACATTGATTGTTGTTTCTGGATTTCTTCACACCATTGTCTGAGTAGGTTGGTTTTTTCCGGTTGGTAGCCTGGTATGTATCTGTCACTTGGCATGTAGTCGTAAGACTGGTCCCCTGCTTGGTAGGCTGACATCTGAGTATTGTAGACAACCGGGGCATCAATCATCTGATTGTCGGGCACATCAAGCAGTTGATTATTGGGCTCATCACATATCTGGTTCCTGGGGTCATCACACATCTGATTGTAGATGGTGGCTTCGTTTCGTACCCTGTTTGACTTGAGTACTGTCTTGATCGTTTTGGACTTGATTATTTCGGTTGGTGTCTTGTTGCACACACAACATCTGGCTATTGGGCTCATTACACATCTGGTTGCTGGGATCATGACACATCTAAGTGTAGTTGGGTTGAATACCGGCGGTATAGTATGCGTCTACTTGGTGGCTTCGTTTAGTACCCTGATTGACTTGAGCACTGCCTTGTGTGTTTTGGACTTGACTGCTTCCGTTAGTACCCTGTTTGACATGAGCACAATCATTATTGTTTTGGTTACTGACTTACTAGCCTCTGTTAATGGCTTGTTTGACTTCGTTACTGACTTGGTTAACTTGATTGAGTCTGTCAAAGTCAGCTAGGATCTCGCGTTGCAAAGCGAGCATCTGTTCATATTCTTGACGAGTAAGGGTCATTCCAATCTTAGTAGGAAACTTCTTGTTGTCAGATTCACCGAAGAATCTACGGATGTGTAGCTTGCTCGTGCCTCTGTAGGATGAGACAAACACGGCCTTATCACCACCGCCCACTGGTCTAATAGTCTCAGCACTACGATTCATGTAGACCCAGTTAGCAGGAACAGCCTTGAGGTCTTTAGTCACCTTCTGATCACAATGCTTGACTGTTACCAGCCTCGGGTTTATATATTAGTTTTTGAGTCAGTTAAAAAAAAAACAGTTTCAGTCAGTTTCTTAGGTTAAGCGGCTCAGATTACGCTGACGCAGCTGTCCGTATGGCGCGACTAAGCGCTCTACTACCCGCTCGTTAACCCGTTGTATGTTTGAGCTGGGTTGAGAAATGCGGGTCATGCTCGCCCCATGACATCTCACCATGATGAAATAGATAGCTTAGAAGGTGCCGTGTTACATGCGTTGTAGTCACTGTGAGCTACAGTTTGTTCAGCCAGAATAACAACGATATACATATACAGTCTCCTCACATCCTCTTTAGTTTTCTTCGTTTTGAGGATTTGACAGCTATTGAAAACATGACTGTAAGTATATTACAACCATCTTGTTTTATGTAGGTGTTTTAATGCTCGTCCGCTAGTGTGGATTGACTAAAGGTTAGGGATGTCGATTAGGATGTTCGCTCGGCGTTGGGTGGGGATGGTTCCGGAGTATCCTTTGGCGATTATAGTTTATGATGCATTCCTCAATTCTACTTAGGCTTAATATGATTATTTCTTCTTTAGATGAGTTCTCTTGTAGTATATCCTGCAATCGAACAGTTACTAGGTACGCAAAACTACCACCATCGCCATTATCACAAGAATGAATGAATGGATTCTCGGCTTCTTTATTGGGCGGGACATTAAGACATGCCATGCAATAGCTGTATGGTTTCGCTGTTAGTATGATCAATAGGTTCCCTAATTAGTTTTTTGTGGGCATCGGTACCTGTAAAACATATAGGTATAAGGTACTATAACAGCGTTGTAGACATACATGTTGTAAATAATAGCTATGTATCTACCCTGCACTCTCTGTTAAACAGTCCATATATTACTATCGATAATGGGTAATTAGACCCCGCAAGACAGTTTCACCTTCCCCTACGAATACACACTACTATCTATATTATTACGGTACCACTATAGCGCTGTGTTCAAAAGTTCGAATGCCAGCTGTATTCCATGTCGTCCCAGTCTACCATAATATATGAAGATTGAAGAAATATCTTGTCTCTTCAGTTATATGCGTCTAGCACCATATATCCTTATTATACTAGTATTGTTAGGTTAACCATATGCCTACTTGGAGAATCACAACGAAAATATGAAAGATTTATCACAAAGCCAACTACCATTAGCGACTTGCCGCATTGTGATCTGGTTGTTGCGTGCAGAGAACGGTTCTTCTATCTGGCGAATGATGACCGTCTTATACACGCTATTTGCTGACGTAGAATGACTCAGCAGAATATTATGCACTTTCTGGTTATGTGACCGGATGCGACTCATATTTGACCGGTTGCGTCATCAGCCACGTGTTCCACGAGTATCGGCATGCATGTCACTGGATGAATCGACATCTTTGGCTGGTTAAGTCATTAGCCACGTGTTTCGTTTGTACCCCATTAGACACGTGACCGGTGCGACGCCATCTTTGACCGGCTTTAGCCAGTGAGCACGTGGTATGGTTGTAGTCATTACACATACGAGCGGAAGCAGCGCCATATTTGATCGGATGTGACCATTACCCATGTTTACCGGATGCAGCGCCATCTTTGAGCGGCTTTAGCCAGTGAGCACCTGGTCTGGGTATAGCTATTACACATGCGACCTGAAGCAGCGCCATATTTGACATGTTTTAGCCAGTGAGCACGTGGTCTGGTTTGGCCATTGCCACGTTTGATCGGATTCAACACCATCTTTGACCGGCTTTAGCCACTGAGCACGTGGTCTGCCTGTAGCTATTACACATGCGATCGGAAGCATGGCCATCTTTGATCGGCTTTAGTCAGTGAGCACGTTGTCTAATTTTGCCATTACCACGTGTGATCGGATGTATTCCTTAGATTCGTGCCCCTGTGACTGGTTGTACTACATCACACAATCCAAGAACGAGTCTTGTATCTCTGCCACTTTGCCCTTGGTCTGATGACAGTGTTTGAGTCCCATCAACTACTGATAGTAATAAACGCTATTACAATATATAAACGGTTACTTTAGAATAGACATAGATAGAATACTCCACTGTCTTCTGACGATCGGCACCATAAATATGCATTGAATTGTTAGTGGTAGACCTCCTACCCATACTGCCCTCTTTACTTTTCACTTTACACATCAAAATAGACTATTTTACATATTACTTTTAATAATTAAAGTGTTACCTTTTTAACTACACAAAACCGGAAGTAGTTATGTATCCTACCGCATGCGCTTTGAAAATTCAGCTGCTTAATGCTTGTTGTGGCGACACAAAAGCGATATAAGAAAGTATTTCGGGTTCTGGGTGAATCCAAAATACGGGTCGATTGCGACATCCCATACTACTATCATTCACACATATGTGAAATTTATGTCAAACTCTTGGAATGGACTCACGCACATGTGATTAAAGGCAAGTCAGGCCTCTTTTTAGTTTTACAAGGTTCCTGGGGGGGGGGGGGTGATAACATTGATGTCTGTATAATTCGTCTCTTTAGTCACTCCATCCATCATCCATCATGTGCCATGCCGGTAAGCGTGGGCGGTCATGTTCTGCCATCTCACTCGATCAACAGAGTCGTGGATCAGTTCCGTGTTTTTGTCTCGACCATGCCACAAGGCCAAGCCATCCAGATACTTGTTTCTAGGTCTTCCCCTTGGTCTGTTCCCCTCGATCTTACCAGTTGTCACCAAGTTCTCCAAATCATTTCTTCTCATAACATGCCCAAAAAATTGTGACTGTCTACGTCTAATGTCTCTGATCAGTTTACGATCTTCATTTGTTTCTTGAAGGACTTGTTCATTGGTCTTTCTGGCTGTCCATGGTATTCTTTGCATTTTCCTCAGAAACCACATTTCTACAGCCATCAGATATTTTTCAGCCTGGCTGCTCATTGTCCAAGCTTTAGTCACTATCGGCTGTATAATTTTTATCATTTTTGTGAGATTACTGCATACCAAAGCAGATTTGTCAAAATTCACGCAAACACACGGATTTTGCCTTTCGAGATGTACAATTTCTGGCATAAATTGTAGTTGTGTGTTATCATTAACCTAAATTTTCATGTGATTACTTAGTCGGAACCAAAGCAAAGTGCCTTAGAATATTTGTTTACAATCTCGGCGATGTGCTAAATCGATTCAGCGTCATTTGAAACCTCTATATTCCACATTTCATTACTGTGAGTTACTTCTAAAGTGATCTAATTTCCATTACCGCTTCTCAGTTATATGAAGACTTATGCTTACTGGAGACATCAGGGGACACAATTATTTCCAAAATACGCAACGGTATATAACTGACGTTATTATTTCTTTAAGTATTATTATGATTATGTTGCAAAATTCATTATTTATGTTATTTTAATTCAATGTATAATTTTGTGACTGGTCTTTAATGTTATTTTCTCTAAAATTAATCACTTTCTGTATGTTATTAAGTGTTTATTAATTATGGCAATCTACCCATATATAGAATTATTAGCCGTAATCTGGCTAGTCTTTTTCCAAAAGTTGTAACTGCATTATATCTTAACTGGTCGAATCCTGTTGGTCTTTTTGGCTCAGATCAAAGTGTAGTATTGCCAATTAGGACTCTGGTTTCTCTTCACAACGTATCAATCTTTCGCCTATTTATATAATGTATAATTCGCTTCTCGGCCTTCTGGCTAAGGTCAAGTGCATTTGCTGCCCCCCCCCCCTCCAGTAGTGCGCTTGGGCTGGTCGGAGGCCGGGATGATCGTTCTTGGCCCTTCGGCTAAGATCAGACGCATTTTCTGCCCCCTGAAGTAGTGCGCCTGGTCTGGTCGGGGGCCGGGGATCCAAACCACCTCACATAAGCATCACTTTAAATGTGGGCCCGGTGGACCACTGTGGACAATAGCTCACAGTGGGACTAAGGGTCCACGCCAAAAAAAAGGGAGGCGGGGTTACCAGCTAGTCTGGGGTGACCGCCGAACCAAAAAAAAAAAAAACAAAAAAAAGTATTGCCAATTACTGCCTTTGGTCTAGCCAAAGGCCCCATTTAACACCATTAATCGCACTTCGGTGTGAATTTTAGTGGCCCCTCTCTGGGGGGCAAAGGCTAATAGCCGGGGTAGGGGCCCATTCCCTCGCGCTCCTCACATAGGCCTACCACGTACACACACACACTGGGAATCGAACCCGGGTGCCCTGTGTATATTGGGTCTACTTATCCATATAAGTATTCCACATGCCCGGGGCTTGCCTCGCTGTCTTCGAGCGGTCCCGGGACGTTCGGGCGGAAGCGCAGGCGGCCGGAGCGGGCATCTGGAGGAACCGGAGCGGGTACCCATGGACCGGAAATAGTCAACCGGAAGTGACACCGGAAGTACCCCAAAAATACCCACCAATTTTTTCAAACAAATTGATCCGGTTTATGACATCACCGATCTGGATCCGTAATTTCATATAGCAAAATATGACATCGTCACGATAGATTGGATCTATATTTGCTACCCCATTAGGACGTACCTTATTACTGTCATCTACACAGATGGGTCGGTCGTCCGACATGTGAGAAGCTCATAGGCCTTCACGGCGCGGGCCAGAGAGAGAATTGTGAAGGAGGACTCTGGTGCTTTTGTTGAGACCACAAGTAGCCTGACTATGGAAGTCATGGCAGTAAGTAAAGCAATAACATGGCTCGATACACAGACATTCAGTAGGGCATGTTTTCTTAGCGACTCAATAAGCATGCTCAAGAGGATAGAGATGGGGTGGATCCGAAGATAGTGGTTGCTGTCTCTGGAGCGGTCTCGGCTGGCAAAGATTAGTTTCATCTTCGTGCCAGGGCATGCGGGAGTACAAGGAAATGAGCGGACTGATAAGCTCGCAGGGAAGGCTAAGGAGGAGGGCGGACACGCCATGGACCAGGCTGACATTCTGAATGCTCTACGAGAAGTAAGATTTGTGCGAGAACCAAGTGATGACTGTGAATCTACAACAATGGTCGGACTGCGAGAACAGCAAATCAAAAGAGGGGTGGATAAACAAGAACATTACGCAGGAAGCCAATGAAGATTGATAAACCAACACAGAACTGGTGTCGTTTGACGCCATACTCTGCGGGAATTGCTGAGGAGGGGATCCGAGCACTAATGTACTGAATGGCTCGATGTGCAATGAGGATTATCTGTCGACTAACTAACTAACTAACTAACTAACTAACTAACTAACTAACTAACTAACTAACTAACTAACTAACTAACTAACTTCTTCTTCTTCTTCTTCTTCTTCTTCTTCTTCTTCTTCTTCTTCTTCTTCTTCTTCTTCTTCTTCTAATTCTCCTCCCTATCTGCGTTCGTCCGGAATGTTGTTTTACATGTAGTTTCGCTGTGCCTGTTTTCAACAGAGCTACGATATTTGGACCTTTCGGCTGACACATCCGACTGCTTCAGGCATTTGTTAGCCGGGTTACCTTCCCAGGGTATGGATGTGAAACGTGGACAATGAGCAGTCAAGCTGGAAAAAAAAAACATCTAATAGCAGTGGAAATGTGATTTCTGAAGAAAATGCAAAAAATACCATGGACAGACAGAAAAACCAATGAGCAACTCCAACAAGAAACAAATGAAAACCACAAACTGATTAGAGACATTAAACGTAGACAGTCAAGATATTTTGGTTGTTATGAGAAGAAATAAATCTGAGAACTTGGTGACAACTGGCAAGGTTGAGGGGAAAAGATCGAGGGGAAGGACAGAGACAAATATCAGGATGGCTTTGTAACATGACAGATCCGACACAAGAACACAGAGCTGATCCCAGATACGGTCAGCGTGGCACAGAGGATAGGAGCATCCCTCTTATACTTTCGGTGTTATGATGGCGGGGAAGCTGGTTCAACCCCTTCACCGGGCAGTGGTACTAAAATGTTGACTTCACATCTGTCGGATGTATAGTTGATGGCTCAACCCCAAAGAGAGAAAGGATGCTAAGTTCCTCTTTCCCAATGTGATCCTGCCCGTTTAATTATGTTAACCTTTAATGGTTTAGTTGCTTTAGTCCATAGATATAGTCTCAGAAAACCAAGGAATACCTCTAGGAAAACATTTACAAGTTTTTCCTCTTAATACCAAAAATCTCCTTTTGGTGGTTCCTTGCCTCTCTTCTCTCAGTTATCCTAATTTAATCTAGGGTTGTTTTGATTAAACTAATTGACTATGACAAGTAAAAAAATACACTCACGAGAGGAAATGACCTCCTTTTATCCATCATTTATTAACTGTACAGTTAGTAATGAACAGTAATGTTTTGACACAATCGCTTCACATACATCAAATACATACATGAATAAACAGAAGTTCATTTACATCAAGATCTTTACACTTAATTATATTTTCAGCAGTGACTTCCCTCCTCACATAGGATTAAGACTACAGGTAATTTTCCTGCAGATACTCTGTGGTAGTAAATCTGAAACAGAAAAGTTGGTCTGCCCTCCCTTGTCTCGACTTGTGGGTTATGGATTCCTGCTCCAAGCAGTCACTGTGATATATTAAATTTCAGTGTGTTGTTCTTCCCCAGTTTGTAGAATATTTTAGTTGGCTCTAGATTTTTCCATTTTTGGCAGGCAAATTATACTAAACAAATTTTACCTCTCCTATAAGGAAAATAGAACTTTTGCAGGTGGATAGGTTTCTGCCCCACTCTTTCACAGAGCATTTAGCAAAGTTGCTTCTATCACCAAAGTCAGGTCTGGATCAATAGGGTTATAGCCACTATCTGAAATTTTAGCATCAATCATAAATCTAATGATATCATCAATATGAACATCAGAAATGAAATGCTGTAAACTCCTAAGAACACAACAAGGGAAATCCATAAAATGAATCGTGTTCCTATAGAAAAATAAACATAGGAGAAAGATAGTCTTGGTGTTCTCAATAGGTTATCACCAACATAATTGTTTGCTCTCCATCCAATCTTCCATTATAAGGTGTTCAAGTTTTAAAATAACAGATGTGCAGTTTCATCTTAACTTATGCCTGTCCTCGGGGTCTCCATGTTGAGTACTACCTTGATTTATTTGGAATTTGACAACTATGTTCCCCATCCTCTTCTATACCTAGTTATTTTCTCTACATCTTCTTCCATTAAAGAAAGAGGGTCTCATACATTAAGGGGATTTTAATCATTCCCCATTGCAATGAGTAGTTGCTTATAAACAATATAAGTGCATCATGGTATCCATTCTGGTATAGTTTTCAGGTGAATTCTTTTCTAATCAAAAGTTTCAGGGCGAGTATATTCCCTCCTATTCACCGTGTCTGTAATATGCTTGTACTTCATTTACCATCATCATCATTCTAATTATCATCATCATCATCATTATCATTACAATCATCATCTTGGTTACAATCATCATCACCATTATTGTTATTACAATCATCATCTCATTATCATGACACTCATCAGGACACTAGCCCATATGTAGTAACATGAGTGACCTATAAAACAAAGTGGGGTCTTGCTTAAGACACAAAATCAGATGCTTTTAGTATGTGTCTTTTGTAATATGGGTTGTGTCGTGATAAGGGCATCAAACCAGATGATGGTACCATGAGTGATATTTAATACAGAGTGGTGTCATGCGTCGGAGTGCACTAAATTATTAAGTAGTGTATGGGCTATGTCAAACATATTCTCTGCTGATAGAGACAGGACATTACACATCAAAGTTGTCTTCTATCATGAGATTGATTCATCTCACTCATTCTCCTCATTCAACAGACATAATATGCATATGTGCATGAATGATCATTTCACTCATACATCAGAAATCATTCTCATACTTGTATATAAGATAAGTAATTATACTTATTTTATTTCCCAATGCTATCTTTAAATGTTAACAACATTGGCATCACAATGAAATCTCAATCATTCCCCAATCATTCATCAGACACAGTCATATATGTATGGAACGAACGAACGAACAGACTTTATTTTCAAAAGGTAACAAATTGGGCACGCAGGCCCGTCTTACATTCGGTTCTTCCTATCACTCATCTTTCCTTCATCAACAGTGCATAGGAAAAAAAATTGTCAAATGAATTTTGTAAACTTAAACAATGCATATTACTATGTTATGAGACACATCCACCACCCACCCACACATCCCCCATTCACTCCAACTCCCTCCCCCCAACCACATACATAACCCACACACACATACATGCCCCCACCCATCAACCACATTCCTACACCTACACATCTCCCCACCCACACACACCTCTCACCCACCACACACCCCATCCACCCACACCCCAAGCGCACATACATTCCCCAACCCACACATCCCCACCCACACACATCCACCCACCTACACACACCTCCCCACCCAGTCACATATCCTCTATCTGGTCCCATTACCCACCAACAATCACTCACCCACATATCCTCCTCCACCCACACACCTCCAACCACCCAGCCAAACACACATTCCTCAGCTACACATCCCCCACGCACGCACACATCTCCCCGCCAACTCACATATCCCGCACCTACCCACACACAAATTCCGCACCCACCCACATAATCTCCCATCTCCTCCAGCCCACTCACAGATCCCGAGCCCACCCCTACAAACATCCCCCACCATCTCCTAACCTACACACACTAACCCACCCACATATCCTCTACCCACCCACACATGGATGACAATTAAGCATGCTATGTGCTTTACACATGATAAATTCATAGATTCAACAACAATTACATTACAATTGAATCTCAATCATTCCCCCATCCTTCATCAGACACAATCATAACTGTATGGATGACATTTAGTCATATTGATATGGTTACCAAATGATGCATTCTCATCTGTTTAACAATTATGAAATTAAACCTGACTCACCACAGGCATGCTCTCTTCAATGACATAGACTTATGTGATCATTAGGCATTCTTATGAGATTCACAAAGGATGATCCCTCCTGTTTAGCTATAATGACATTACACATGGATCCCCAGATGCTCTCATCAAATACATATATTTATGTGATATACCCAATTATCATGCATTCATCATGCATCATACCCACACTTGCATGGCGGTTTATTAGGTATTATTGTGTGTCTTACAAATGATAAATACACATGTTAACATCAATAGAAATACATTTGGCTCACCACATGAGTGCTTTCACCCACCACACAAAATTATGATTTGGCGCCCATGTGCTCATAGAAAAAAAGAAACTACTTGACTTTTAAATTGCTCATGTAAAAGAAATCTACTTGACTATTACATATTATACCAATTTGTCTTACCAGTGTTTGCACATTAAAAATAATTTCTTTTTACTGAACTAAGTATTCTTAGCTTCCTAAATCTTAAGTTAATCACTTCTAAATCACTGCTGATTGAGTTTAACTACTTAAGAAATAAAATGTACAACTTAGGTCTAATGCTTACACATTAAATAAGTTGTTTGACTGGGAGAAACAGAAACTCACTGTGGTTTATCCTAATGTACAGTTTATCCATGACTATGATAATTGAATATAATATTTAGTTTCTACTAAATTAATTTGTTAAGGACTAATCACGTGGTTTACAACACATTGACTTACCAACTCTTCTCGGGAAACAGGCTCACAGACTAAACTAGTCTAAAACATTATTGGTTTACCTTCTTTTGGTTGCATGGCTTCACGACACGTCGACAACAAGTTTCAAGATCTGCCTTGGATTCGTTTTCTCAAATGCGATGTCTTTGTTGGCTGAGGCTTTCCTCCTCTTATTAATCAAACTATGTCATATTTTACTATTCGATTGGAAGGGTGCTCTCACTCCATCAACTATTTCAGATCTTTTCTGTCCCGTGCGTGGTTGATGTAAACAGGCCGTGTTCCGTCGGTCGTCTTTTTATGTAGCTTTTTCCAATCCAGGTTTTTGTCTATCACGTCGAACATGAGTCTGATCTTGTAAAATAAGGATTTTAGAAGTGTGAAACAAACCAGCACTGTTGCGGTGGTAGTCTTGAAATGGTATTGCGGGAAGTATTCACAGCGACGTTGACGGCTTGTGAAAAAAAAAATATATCACAACATCCTTGATTTGGGAGCGTAAAATACATGTACCACAGAAATCGGAGTAGGTTCTCTCGATAGCGAGGGATACTGGTATTAGGGAAAGCTAACCCTCACGCAAAAGCCAGTCCAGTTCACTCTCTATTTGTAGCAACTACTGTATTGCATTCACAAATGTTTGCCATCATTCACGTTCAATTTTTTTTTTAAGTATATGATAAATATATGCTGCATCGTAATGAAATATTTCCTGCCATCTTATATTTACTCGAATCCAAAGGAATATGTCTTTGATATGTCCAAAGGCAACTGAAATCGCGGAAAGCGGCGAAATTTCTTAGATGTTTGGCGAAGATGTATTGAATTCACGCTAACAAACTTGTTTTTCAGTAACCTCTGAACACTTCGGTTCCACTATGTGACATGCTTCTCATAAGGAAATCCCAGTGCACCACGGAGAATATTCATTATTGAACACTGACGTTTCCATGTGAAGATGTAATACATTTCATAATAAGCACTTCATCACTGACCCGTAAATTATATACCGCATATAAACAAACATTGAGATCTATTGTACAATCTTCAGAACAAACATTTCTTTATTGGGTGTACATAATGATAAGGTTATATGCTAAATCTCATTATTTTCCCTCATTTGGATACTGGGTCGTGGATTTTTTTATACGGGGGCAAATATTTGTGAACGCACTATAGTAGTTGAGATCACATTTATGGACTAAGCTCGAGTTCAAAGCGAGCGAACGAAATTTTTTTGTTTTGTGAGATGGGCAAGCATGACCGCCCACTCTTATCGGCATAACTTCATATCTCATTTAAACTACGTTCCAAGATATTTTCACACCTCAGTCAAGTACACAGATATAAGATATACTCAATTATAAACACACAACTCCAACCAGGACTGTGAGAAATGTTCGTTAAATTCACCCGTCTCACTAAAACGCCAGGATCTCTCTTGCTCGTTCTCTCTTTCATTCTTCATTGTTGTCAACTTTTTAACCGTTAGGCTAACTTGCAGGCCACATCAAACTGGGTCAATCAACAGAGTGGCTCGAAATCTGAGTCACGCATTGTGATCTTCTTAGTTGTCCTGGTAGGTAGGCCTAGAACTGTTGGGTTGCTGTTTGGAGTACCTGTATTTAAAGCTTCGTCTTGGATATATGTGAGATCTGTGGTGTTAATTACGATTGGTTTCTTTTACCTCTTTCTGATATAGTTAGTTGTTGACTCCAAAATTTTAGTCCATAGTAGGTAACCACGCTACTGTTAGTGTTTAATCTATTGGTACTGTTACTGTTGCTGACTGATAGGATAGTTAGGAGAACTATCTTTTATTATTCAAGTTTTTTATGCAGATTATGAGGAGAAGTAACATTGAAAACTTAGGGATAGCAGGCAAAATTGATCGGAGGAGAGCAAGAGACAGAGAAAGAGATAAATATATGGATGGCTTGACCACTGGGCACAGACGAGAACAGAGTACAGAGCTGAACCTCGATTCTGGCGACGTTGTGAGATGACGAACAGGACTGCCTGCGCTTATCGGCATGGCACATTATGATTCCATAAACCGTTTCCGGTTTGATACAGCTGAAAAATAAACACATATATCTCAACTACTCGAAGCCAAAGGTATATGTCTTTACAGTCGGATTGGACTGTCAAAGGATGAAGTAACAGAACTCCATGTGGATGTGGAAGTCAAGCGGAAACAACCACATTACCTTCCCAAGTTTTCATTACTAATCACAGAGACTGATATGATGAAGAAAGGGCAGAATTAACAGTAGAAAGTAACTTAGAAGGTCCACCTATTCTAGAAGAAGAATGTCGGTGACGCTATCAAGGAAAAACAGCTGGGCCAGATGGAATCACAATAGAAGAATTAGAAGTATTGGGAGAATTTGGGGTAGATATATTAACCAAAATGTTGAATGATATTTACAGCAGTGGATATATACCGAGCGATATGTTGAAATATGTATTTATAGCTATACCAAAAAGACCAGGAGCAATGGAATGCGAAGATTTTCATCTGATTAATCTTATAAATAATGTCACTAAGCTTCTAGTTTAGTTTTAGTTTAGTTTAGTTAGTTTATATACTAGTTTTTGAGCCATGCATAAAACCACTTTCAGCCAGTTTCTTAGGTCAAGCGGCTCAGAATACGTTGACGCGGCGGTGGTTTGGAAAGGCCCTACTATATTTTCCAAAAGTGGACAGGACAACATCCCTTAAGGGATGCCTAGTTGGTCATAAATCGACGAACACGTGTTCCTGCAGCGAGGCGCTGTCGTCACTTGGAGGTGACAGGTTCGAATACCTGTTGGTAACTATAGCTTTTAATTTGTATCTTGTCTGGTGTGTCCTTGGCGAAGGGTTTCATGTACGAATGCTGTTGGAAACACAGCTGCGGGCAGTGTGAAAGCAGACAGCCTTACGTTGTTTTCCCAAACAAAGGTATGAATGCCGGTCATTCTGAAAGCAATGGCAAACTACTGAACATAAACTTGTCAAGAAATCACGAACAATCAAACATGCTAGGATTGACTGCGACGTCATGTATAGGATATGCAACTAACTTGACTAGTGTGTTCTGTGTTTCTATTTCTTTCTTCTTGTTCTACGAGTGCTAATCAATACATGTGTGTTTACCTTATACCCGGATTTAGGGGCCTCAAAGGATTTCCCTGTTGACATTCGGTACAAGCCGGTAGTGAAGAATGTGACTCAACCTCGGCCCCGCGGCTCGGGTCCAAATGACCTGGATCTATTCACGCCCGTTCAAGCGGGACAGGTCAAGGGTCACAATATACAGGGACGCCCATACAGCCGGATGCCACGGCAGTAAACGCATTCCCCTTGCGACAAGGCCCTAGGCCAGGCAGTTCCGGGTTGTATACGCGACTGATCCTCATCACAGTTGCATATTGTCCCATAGCAGATAAAGCCGTTTTCATTTGCTTCGTTCCACTTTAGAGGGATTCATAGCTGGGTGTGACGAGATGTATGGTTGGAAGTTAAGTTAGTTGCATATCCTTTACAGGACGTCGCAAACACCAGCATTTTCTTGCTGTTGTGATCTCTTGGCAAGTTTACGCTCAGTAGTTTGTCATTGCTTTCTGAACGACAGGCACACATACCATTTCGTGAAAAACCAACGCAAGGCGGCCTACTGCCAAATCGCCAGCAGCTGTGTTTTGAACACGTGTGTGCGATATTACAAACTGCGCCTGTAACCCCATCGCCACGGAGCGGGCGTGGTTTGGAAAGGCCCTATTATATTTTCAAAGGGTAACAAACTGGGCACGCAGGCCCGTCTTACATTTGGCCCTTTCATTAACTCGTCTTTCGCTCATCGGTGATATGTTATATAATATGGATGCAGTAAAACAAATATTCCCACGAGTCGGATATCATATAAGGCGGCCAGTTCCCTTGCTCGTCGCCTTTCATTCAGAAAACTGTTTGGGACCCATTTTTGTGATTGATTGATCGACTGATTGATTGATTGATTGAGGAACCGACATCACAGCATTTGGGACATTCCCATAAGCACTCCATCCCCATCCTCAGCAGCCAGCGAAGAGTTCCAACACCAATAGTACCAGTAGCAATCTGATTATATGTCCGTCTCGCCTTTCCTCTGAGCGTCGAGCGTCGGCCAGATCCCCTCGTCACTCCTCGCTGTCTCATTCTTACCAGACTATGGTGATCCATTTGCTCCTCCGAGGTGTACACGTGCACCCACACGGCCGCAACCACGTCTGCCTTGTCATGCATCAATACTCCACCAAGTTTTGCAGAGCCAGCCAATCTGTCCGCCTGTTCATTCACCAGCACACCGGCATGCCTCGGAGAAAAAATCCAGGCGATGCTTGCCACCCGTGACCTCCGAAGCGAAGCAAGCCACTCTTCCCGAAACTTGCCTGTCCTCACTTTCCTCAGCATGCTTTCTGAGTCAGTTACAATCACGATGTGTGTGTGTGTGTGTGTGTGTGTGTGTGTGTGTGTGTGTGCGTGTGTGTGTGGTATTCTCAATCCAGCTGAAAGCTGCACTGACCGCCTCCACCTCCATTCTTAAGCTAGATGTTGTGGTATCATATGCCAGGCTCTCCTGCACCAAACGTCGACCATTAGCTTTTGCTAAGAACCCCCAGGCACTTCTCCTACCTCTTAACACCGACCCATCTGTGTAGATTATCACATCACCCGAGTGAGCATTATCCTGAATTTGTTGCTAGATTTCCACTTCCGTGGCCCCTGCTGGCCATTCCCTGCACTCCCGGCTCAATGTGATTATAACTCTGCACAAGTCTGACTGCTCCGCTGGCACTCTAACCCACTCCTCTCCTCGCCTAATGTTCTCCAAGAGGCACACCTGTCTGATCGTATCCTCCGCCTCAGCCATCCACGATTTCCCTCTTATCAGTCGCTGATCATTAACGGCGTCCAGCGCCGTATGCAACGGGTGAGCTGTGTCTGCAGCTACTCTGAGGTATGCCTTCGCCTGCATCACCTTGAGCCTACCTGCAACAGTCGGCAGACCAAGGATGTAACGCATACACACTACTGGGGTATCTCTGGTGCATCCCAGAATGACCCGCATAGCTTCGTTCTGAATGCGCTCTAATCTCACCAGCTGACTCTTTGAGACAGTGAGCAGTCCTAGTCCATAATCAATCACTGAGGGGATCAAGTGCTGGTATAGTGTGAAAAGCATTCTCTGCTCTGTGTCCATTGCAGCCATAGTTTTAAGTGCATTGAGTCCCTTTTGAGATCTTGTCACAACCGTCTCCACATGGTCCTTGAAGGACAGGCTCCTGTCAAATGTGATTCCCAGATACTTTAGTTTGTTCTCTCTGTTGACGCTTCTACCATCTATCGCGAGGCTTGGGACATCAGCTCTCACAATCCTGTTGTCCAGAGAGCACCACAAAACAGCCGCCTTCCATTTTTTGTGTGGGTGGGTCGACCCCAGGACCCCATTGATCAGAAGTCATAAAGGCAATGGGGAAACAAGAGGGCAAGATAAATTCTTCAGGATTGAACGCAGACCACTGTCCTAACGGGCAACTGCACCAACCACTTATAATCCACATGATATTGTTGTATCATATTTGTTGTATACATGATATTGTAGTATCATACTTGTTTATACATGATATTGTAGTATCATATTTGTTGTATACATGATATTTTAGTATCATACTTGTTTATACATGATATTGTAGTATCATATTTGTTGTATGCTTGATATTGTAGTATCATATTTGTTATATACATGATATTGTAGTATCATATTTGTTTAATAATTGATATAGTGGTATCATATTTTTGTATTCTTGATATTGTAGTGTCATATTTGTTGTAAACTACATATTGTAGTATCATACTTGTTATATACATAATACTGTAGTATCATACTTATTTTATATTTGTTATATACATGATATTGTAGTATCATATTTTTTGTATACTTGATATTATAGTATCATACTTATTATATATATATGATAGTGTAGTATCATACTTGTTATATGCATGATAATGCATGATACTTAGTATCATGCTAATTTTCTTTGCGCATTTCCCTTATTTCACGTAGGTATCTGCTTCTCATGGCTCCTAAATGCGGTTGCTCGCAAAGATTATTTCTACCGCCCTTGTACTTTCTAAAAGTGAAGATAATGTCCTTATAATTTTCCACAAAGTTGTTTTAGATAGCTCTGTTATTGTTCTTTCTCAACCAAACCCTAAGTTTTCTTACAGTCACTGTTTCTTTGGCATCCACCATTTTTATAATGCTGGATAATCCTGGATATAAAATCCAAAATTTTTATAATTTTAGGAGTCTCCGTGGGAAGTGGTCAAGCCTTTTGACTCGGGCTCCAAAGGTTGTGAGTTCCATTCCGGGCCGCATGCTTCGGTTCACGAGTTAAATTTTTCGGAGACTTCTGTGGGTCGTCGCTAGAGCTGCGGAGTTCGTGCTTTGTGCGATGCTTTCCGCGCTGCGGAAAGAGACCGAGCCATATGGGATAGAACCCGGTGCAATGAAGTCGACCCTGTCGACTTTTAAGCGACTTTTTATAGCATTTTTATAATAGCTCGCCTTATGACATCTTTGTTAAAGCTGTTTACAATAACCTTTCTACCTTCCGGTTGGTTGGTTTAATTCCAGATTCTTGCACCCATCGACGAAATGACCGTTTACTCAAACCCAATGCATGCACTGTTCTTTTTTCTGAATTTGTAATAGTATAAAACAGTTTCCTGCGATCAGCTTCTATACAAAAATATGTGTACAACTTCATAGCGATGCTTTGAAGTGTATACACAATTTCGCATTCAATCCCATTGAAAAATATTCACACATTTCAATGTTAGCAATAAGTGGTAAGATTTAAAAAAAAAAAATAATAATCAGGTTTTATGAAATAACCCACATTTTGACGACACCTCTGGACACTCCCAGTTTAAACAGCGCGGGGTTCTTGGCATAAGGCCAATCCCGTGAAACACGTAGAATATTCAACATTGAACGCTGATTGTCTGGCTACGGTGTAATACATTTAAAATTAGGAACTTAATCTCTGACCCGTAAATTATATGCCGCATATAAACAAACATTGAAATCTGCTGTACAATCTCCAGTACAAAATTTTTTTTGTTGGGTGGACCTGATGATAAGGTTATATGCTAAATCTCATAGTTTTCCCCCAGTTGGTTACTGAGATATGGATTTTGATATGGAGGCAAACAAATGTGAATGCACTATAGTACACTGGATTGATTTTTGCGTGTCTATTAACTTCCCCTATTAACAGTGGACTACTTCATCAGGCGAACCTACTCCGACTTCTGAGGTACTTGTAATTTACGTCCCCGAGTCAAGGACGAGAAGTCAACATTTTAGTCCAACTGGCCGTTGTAGGGGTTGAACCCCCTACCTCAGCATCAACACACAGGATGTTTAAAAAGGGCCACGCTGAGTTCCTATTTAATACACCGTTCAGGATCGAACCATGACCACCCGGCCAGTAGGAGGGTGTCTGGCCATTAAACTAGCGCGGCTCCTTCACAGGTCAATATCTGGAGTGGAACTGAACACAGGATACGCCTGACGTCCCTCGCGCGCGGTCAGTTTGGAGAAGGCTGTTCAAAGAGACGTATGGCCTTACAGCCTCGTAATGTCGTGACTCGGTATGAGTAATTCTATCTGAACTTCACTCAGTTGTAGCTGAGGACCCGCTGTATATTGACAAGATCTCCTCCAGAGTTTCCATTGATCTATAAATAATATGGTTCGTAAATAAACGCACATGTATTGTGCAGTGCTCATAGAATTAGAAGAAAGAAGAGGAGATAGGAACTAACGTCACGGCAAACAGGAACTAACGTCACGTCAAACAAGAACCAACGTCACGTCAAACATGAACTAGCGTCACGGCCAACAAGAACTAACGTCACGTCAAACCGGAAAATGGACTGACGCCATGGTAAACATGGCCTAACGTCACGGCAAATAGGAACTAGCGTAAGGGTAAACAGAAACTAAAGTCACGGTAAACAAGAACTAACGTCACAGCAAACAGGAACTAACGTCATGGCAAGCACGAACTAACGTCACGGCAAACAGGTACTAACGGCACGGCAAACAAGAACTAATGTCATGGCAAAAAGGAACTAACGTCATGGCAAACAGGAACTAAAGTCATGGCAAACAGGAACTAACGTCATGGCAAACAGGAACTAACGGCGTGGCAAACAGGAACTAACGGCGTGGCAAACAGGAACTAACGGCGTGGCAAACAGGAACTAACGTCACGGCAAACAGAATTGAACGTCATAGTGAACAGGAACTAACGTCATGGCAAACAAGAAATAACGTCATGGCAAACAAGAAATAACGTCATGGCAAACATGAACTAAAGTCATGGCAAACAGGAACTAACGTCATGGCAAACAGGAACTAACGTCATGGCAAACATGAATGAACGTCATAGTGAACAGGAACTAACGTCATGGCAAGCACGAACTAACGTCACGGCAAACAAGTACTAACGGCACGGCAAACAAGAACTAATGTCATGGTAAATAAGAAATAACGTTATGGCAAACAAGAACTAATGTCATCGCAAACATGAACTAACGTCATGGCAAACAGTAACTAACGTCACGGCACACAAGAACGAAAGCTACGGCGAAAAGGAACTGCCCATACGGTCACATTAAACCTCACAAAGATTTAGAAAGAGCATTAATGGAATAGCCTGTCTCTGTGGTCAAGGACTTGCGAGCGCTATTCGTAAATAAACGCACATGTATTGTGCAGTGCTCATAGAATTAGAAGAAAGAAGAGGAGATAGGAACTAACGTCACGGCAAACAGGAACTAGCGTCACGTCAAACAAGAACCAACGTCACGTCAAACATGAACTAGCGTCACGGCCAACAAGAACTAACGTCACGTCAAACCGGAACATGGACTGACGCCATGGTAAACATGGCCTAACGTCACGGCAAATAGGAACTAGCGTAAGGGTAAACAGAAACTAAAGTCACGGTAAACAAGAACTAACGTCACAGCAAACAGGAACTAACGTCATGGCAAGCACGAACTAACGTCACGGCAAACAAGTACTAACGGCACGGCAAACAAGAACTAATGTCATGGCAAAAAGGAACTAACGTCATGGCAAACAGGAACTAAAGTCATGGCAAACAGGAACTAACGTCATGGCAAACAGGAACTAACGGCGTGGCAAACAGGAACTAACGGTGTGGCAAACAGGAACTAACGGCGTGGCAAACAGGAACTAACGTCATAGTGAACAGGAACTAACGTCATGGCAAACAAGAAATAACGTCATGGCAAACAAGAAATAACGTCATGGCAAACAGGAACTAACGTCATGGCAAACAGGAACTAACGTCATGGCAAACAGGAACTAACGTCATGGCAAACAGGAATGAACGTCATAGTGAACAGGAACTAACGTCATGGCAAGCACGAACTAACGTCACGGCAAACAAGTACTAACGGCACGGCAAACAAGAACTAATGTCATGGTAAATAAGAAATAACGTTATGGCAAACAAGAACTAATGTCATCGCAAACATGAACTAACGTCATGGCACACAAGAACGAAAGCTACGGCGAAAAGGAACTGCCCATACGGTCACATTAAACCTCACAAAGATTTAGAAAGAGCATTAATGGAATAGCCTGTCTCTGTGGTCAAGGGCTTGCGAGCGCGATTCGTGAGCCGCTTGCCTACCTTCGAAACACAGCTGCGACCAATTTAGCAGCAGACAGCGTCGCGCTGGGTATTAACGTGTTGGTGTGGGAGCCGGTCGTTCAGAAATCAATGGCAAACTACTGAACTTGCCAAGACATCAACAAAAGCAGTAAAAAGCGGGTGTTGACAGCGATATCCTGTAAATAGGATTTCCCCCCCCCCCCCCCCGCATATCCTTTACATGACATCGCTGTCAACATCAGCATTTTACCGCTGTTGTTGATCCCTTGGCAAGACTACGCTCAGTAGTTTGCCATTGCTTTCTGAGCGGCCGGCTCACTTATCTCGTAAGTCACCTACGCGGCGAGAACCGCTACCAATTCTCGCGCGCTGCGTTACCCTACGTGGATAAACGGGATTACGGAGAAAGTTGTTTAACCCCTAGGCCAGAGAGAAATAGGATATGCAACAAATAAACAAAGTAATGGAATGCATCGTTTCTAGGAGAACGGGCAAAGATCGGCCAGAACGATGGCGGACAAAGGACGTTAACGACACCTTAAGCATGACAATACACGAGGAAAGGGAGCTATCAAAGATCAAGAGTCTCTTCGAAGGCCGATGATGAGAACGAAGTTAACACAGTACCTGCAATATAATGATAATAGATCTGGCTCCCGTTAAAATGATATACTTGTGACTTTGTTGTTGTTATTCCCTCCTAGTGCAGCTGCTGGTAAACTCACGTACTGAACTAATTGAATTCCCACTTTCTAATTATGTTTTTCTCTTGGGGTTTTATTTGTAACTGATAAAGATGTGTTTGCGTCGAAACGCTTGTCCTTTCTGTACTTATTGTTATTGCAAAATCCATAACTTCCATTAATTCCATTTATTGTGATCCTTATGGGAAGTCGTATGATATTTGTAAATTATCATCATCATCCACTTCTGCCGTCAAGCGTCGTGGGGAGGAATAATTTGCGTTCCAGCGCCCGGTGGGCGGCACTGGATAGTGTCATTCCGTGTGGTTGTACAATGTCTTTGATGTCGTCAATCCATTTTCTTCTTGGGCGTCCTCTTGGTCTCGTCACAGATGATCTTTGATGTAAGGCCAGTGATGGTAGTTGATGGTGTTGCATTCTAACGACATGGCCAAACCATTTGATCTTCTGCCTTTCAATAAATGTGGCACAAGGTGTTGATCCAACTGACTGTCTGATAACAGCATTTCTTACTCGATCTCGGATTGTTTAGTTGGCAGCTCTCCTCAGGCATCTCATCCCGCAGGTGTTGATTTTGCGAAAGTGTGATTTGATAAAGTCCAGGTTTGAGATTGGTAGCATAGGGTTGGTGTGAATATGCTGCTTATTATCTGTCATTTTGCGGACATGGGTATATTTGGATGTTTCAGTAAGGGTGATAGTTGATATGTAAGTGCACTAGCTTTTTGACATTTGATTTCGATTTCTCTGTCCAATCTGTCATCTTCTGTGATCATACTTCCAAGATCGTTGAATTATTTAACTTGTTTCAGAGTTGTGCTATTTATCTGTATTCTTAGTGGGCCCAGCGATCTGCTAACTTGCATTACTTCGGTTTTGGCTGTTTATACTCATATTGTATCTGCTGCAGGCTGAACTCAGATTATTAATATGATTTTCTAGTCTGCCCTCATCGCCTTTCCCAAAACCGAATTGTACTTTGCTTAACTGTTGTTCAACTATGGGTCTAGCTCTTTGTTTCAATAGTTTTACGTACATTTCCCTATATGGCTCAGGAGTGATATACCTTTGTATGTTTCGCACTCTCTCATATTGCCTTTCTTTTTCCTCATTGGTATTATTATTGCCTGTTGCCAATCATCTGGTACGTTTCTGTCTTCCCATGCTATATCTTGCGTCTTGTTAGCCATTTAACTCCTGTTTTCTCACAGGCATGAATAGCTTCTGTGATTATTCCATTTGGACCCGGCGATTTGTTTCTTTTTGTTGTTCTTTCTTCCTATTCTGGCTCCAAATGTTGGACGCTTCGCACAAACTTGTTGAATTCCTTGGAGGTCCCACTCGGCGGCCAGGCGATCATCCAGGAACTGCAACGGGTAGCGGCGGGTCTCCAGACATGGAGAGCGATGACGTCTGCCCTATGCGCCGCCTTAGGCTCTGAAGGAAAGACTAGACTAGATGCTATATTAAAAAGTCTTGTTAGCCATTTAACTCCTGTTTTCCCACAGGCCTGAATAGCTTCTGTGGTTATTCCATCTGGACCCGGCGATTTGTTTTTATGACTTTTCTGTATAACTGCTTTGACTTCTGCAGGTATAAAATTTGGTTCTTGTTGTCCATGACGTTAGGCACAAAAGTGAGATTTTCTATGTTATGTGTGGGGTTAAGTAGTTCTTGAAAGTATTCTGCCCACCTTGCTAGTCTTTGTTGTGGATTAAATATCGGTATACCTCTTTTGCTGTTTATGATGGTGGTTGGGTTGTAGCGTGCATCTCTGTTTCTTATTGTATTGACACGATTATGAAATTCTCTTGGGTAGTCTTTGCTAAGGGTCGCCATCTGTTTACCGTATATTCTCCAGGATTCATCTTTAGATTCTCTAATTGTTCGTTTGGCATTACGTCGTGCTATTCTATAAGTAACATAGTCTTGTTCAGATTTGGTTGTGATACATTTTTTTTAACGCTACCTTCTTTTTGAATATGTTATCTTTAATTTCGTTGTTCCACCAAGCTGTTCTTAATCTTTTGTCCTGCCATACTTTCTTTGATCCACATTTATTTTCTGTAAATTTGTAATAATGTTTGTAAATTATGACAATCGTTATTAAGGCATCACAGTAGGCCACACAAGTTAGGTCAGTTCTTGACTTAACGCGCATTTCATTTCTTTGTTGTTTGATGCGTGTTCTTTGGCCTGTTTTCTACAGTCTGTGTGGTACTAAGGTTGTGGGCTGCAACTGTAGGTCATCTGTTTGCCAATTTGTCTGATCACTCTGTGGTCTCACCAATCTTGAATTTTGTATACATGTGGTTGCGTAATCTATTGTGTCCTGTTCTGAGGCGCAGAATAATGACTTGTTCTGGTCTGTCCATAATGTGGTAGTCATCTTGAGCAGGTTTTGGTGACTTTCTGATTGACTTGATCATTCTTTTCTTTTGGTGGTATGTAACAGGCACATCAGGCTGTTCTTCTTTGGCTCCTTCCTTAGCCAATTGATCAGCTCTGTCGTTTCCGGGCACTCCACAATGGAATGGTATCCACTGTATGGTGACCTTATGCTGACTGCTAAGTTCAGAAAGTAGTGTCATTAGTACTGGCAATTTCCCAGATATGAGCGCCTACAGTACTGATTTTGCATCTGTCAATTGCACCACAGGTTGTGTACTATTAATGGTATTTAGTAATTTCTAGGTTGCTATCTTGATTGCCTCAATTTCAGCATCATAGTTATGGCAGTACTTTCCTGTCGGTACTCTGGCTGTGTCCCTAGTATTATTTGGGTATTCTATGTACACTGCCGCTCCTCCATTTCGAACAGCATTTTGTGCTGACCCATCTGTGTAGACTCGGATCCAGAGGTCCTGTGGGTATTCTTCATCAAGTAAGCTGAGAGTGGCTGTTCTGAGCTTCACACTGTTCTGTTCTTCCTTGTCAAATATTCCTCTCACTTTTGTCTGGATTTTTAATGATAGTCTATGTTAATCTTTCCATGGAGTTCGCTCTGGAATAGTTCTTAGGGGGATACCAACTGTGGGCAGATCGGTGGTTTCTCTGCAGAGTCGTTTGACCTGGTGGATAAAGCTGCTTCTTTTCAACCGCCCCATAACTAGGTTTTCAAATCTGTTCTTCATAGGGTGGCCTGGCAAGCTGAGGAACTTTTCTGCTTGTATTAGCATTTTCATATCTCTGCGCTCTATCGGTGCTTGTGTCCTCCCCATCTTCTCCATCTCCACTATAGGGGTTGATCTCATCCCTCCTGTGATGACTCTAAGAGCTTGATTTTGCACCTTGTCCAGCTCTTGTAGTGTGGTTTTTGATGCCGAACACCACGCAGTTGACCCGTATTCCAGGTGTGGTCGTATGCTCTGTTGATAAACTTTGCTATGTATTTTCCCACTGGCTCCCCATGTGGTTCCACTTAGCTTTCTCAGGATGGCTATTTTCCTTCTGGCTTTTGCTACTGCTTTGTTGATGTGCTTTCTCCATGTCAGCCTGCCATCAAATGTTACTCCAATGTATGTTGGTTCTTTATCTTTTCTTAGGAGTGTTCCATTTATCTGGATGATCCCTGCCTTTTGTTTTGGAAAGAGGGTAAATAGGGTGGTGCTGCACTTGTCAGTGTTTATGCTGACACACCATATATTTGCCCATGCAACAAATGTATCTACAGCTCTTTGTAGCAGTCTGGTGGCCACTGATGCATGTCATTTGTGCTCCACAGAACCAGGTCATCGGCGTATATTGCCGCGTTAATTCAATGCGGTAGATTAGCAACGAGATAATTGATGAAGATTAGAAAAAGTGTGGGGGACAAGACTCCGCCCTGGGGAACACTTTGACGCAGTAGTACTTTCTTGCTCTTGAGTCCGTCTATCTGTACTCGGGCTCTTCTGTTGTGCAAGTATGCTTTCACCCATTTGTACATTCTTCCATTGACTTTGCAGTTTCTCAGTTTCTTCATCAGACCTTCTTTCCAGACTTTGTCAAAGGCTTTCTTCAGATCTATCCATTCCGCAAGCACCAGTTTCTTCTCTTGGAACGCATCCTCAATTTCTTGAGAGAGGTAGGTTGTCTGATCTTCCGTAGAGTAGCACTGCCTAAAGCCAGCCTGCTGTGGCACAAGGATGTTTTTACTTTCAATGTACCACTGCAGTCTGTGATTGATGATGCGCTCCAGTGTTTTGCAGAGACAGCTGGTGAGGCTAATTGGTCTGTAGCTAGAGGCAATGGAACTATCTTTCCCTGATTTTAGGATGGGTATCATGATTGCTTCTCTCCAGGCTTGTGGAACACTGCTTAAGGTCCAACTGTTATTCAAGATCTGCAACAGCTTTGCTTTGGCCTCTGTGTCTAGGTTCCTGATCATTTCATTGGAGATACCATCAGCTCCTGGTGACTTTCTCATTATCAGTTTTGATATGGCTAGCTACAGTTCGCTTATTGTGATGGGTGCCTCCAGAACCTCCAGTACTATTTCCTTCTGTCCTGTATATTGCCGTTTCTCTCGAATCTCTTGTTGTTTCTCTTGACTAATTTTGATATTGTTATCCTGTGCGAATGAGTCCGCAAAATGGTCAGCTGCTTGCTTTCTTGTTAAGATGTTTCCATCTTTATGTAGTGCAATTTTTGAGTTTCCCCCTGTGCCCTCATCGTTAAGTTGTTTTATTAGCTTCCACAATTTTCTTGTGTCTCTTTCAAAGTTCAGAGACTCTGTTTTCTCCTGCCAGCTTTTCCGTCTAGCCTGCAGCTTGGCCCTTTGAATTTTGGCTTTTGCGTGCTGGAATTTATTGTGGTGCTCTTGGCTGGTTGTGGCCTCTGCTTGTTTTCTACACACTTCCACATTATTATGCAACTGTTCCAGTTCACTACTCCAGTAGGGTTTATATATATATATATATATATATATATATATATATATATATATATATATATATATATATATATCCATCCATCATGTGCCATGCCGGTAAGCGTGGGCGGTCATGTTCTGCCATCTCACCCGATCACCAGAGTCGTGGATCAGCTCCGTGTTTCTGTCTCGACCATGCCACAAGGCCAAGCCATCCAGGTACTTGCTTCTAGGTCTTCCCCTTGGTCTGTTCCCCTCGATCTTACCAGTTGTCACCAAATTCTCCAATCCATTTCTTCTCATAACATGCCCAAAAAATTGTGACTGTCTACGTCTAATTTCTCTAATCAATTTACGATCTTCATTTGTTTCTTGAAGGACTTGTTCATTGGTCTTTCTGGCTGTCCATGGTATTCTTTGCATTTTCCTCAGAAACCACATCTCTACAGCCATCAGATGTTTTTCAGCCTGACTGCTCATTGTCCACGCTTCACATCCATACAAAAGTACAGGTTCAATGTAGCATCTCAACACTCTTTTTCTCGTTTCAATTGACATCTTTTTATTGGTCAATATGTTTTTCATCTTGCTAAAGGCTACTTTTGCCATGGCGATTCTTGTTCTAATCTCTTCAAGGCATCTCCCATCAGATGTTATTACTGTTCCGAGATAATTGTACCTGCTCACTTGTTGAAGAATATTCCCATTTACTTGTATATTACATTGTGGTATTTCGTCCTTCCTAGTGACGACCATAATCTGTGTCTTTTTACAATTTAATTCTAACCCTAGTTGTTCACTGTGTGTAACAATCGCATCTACTAAATTTTGCAGGTCCTGTTCATTGTCTGCAATCAAGACTGTATCATCTGCATATCTAATGTTATTGATGCATCGTCCCCCAATGTTGATTCCTTCCATATCTTCAATATTTCTGAAAATACTTTCACTGTACAGGGAAAACAGATCTGGAGACATTACACATCCCTGTCTCACACCCCTTTTAATAGGCTGATATTGGCTTACTTCATTATCAACTCTTATGGCAGCTTGTTGTTTCCAATATATGTTTTTTACAAGTCTAAGATCTTTTCCATCAATTTGTAGATCTTCAAGCATCCTTATCATGTTGACATGTCTCACTTTATCAAAAGCCTTTGTGTAGTCAATAAAGCAAAGGTGTAGATCTTTGTTTACTTCTATAGAACGTTCGATTATGTTTCTCAGTATATACACAGCATTTACTGTACCCTTGCCTTCCACAAACCCACATTGTTCTTCTCCTATTTCAGGTTGTATTTTCCTCCTAACTCTTTGCATGATAATTCTTAGCAAAATCTTCGTGATGTGACTCATTATATATATATATATGTGTGTGTGTGGGTTTGGGTGTGGGTGTGTGTGTGTGTATGTGTGTGTGCCTGTGTATTATATAGAGCACCATAACATTTAGCAGTAGTCGACATATTCTATTTTGCGTAATTGAGGGCATCCTGATTTCTGTGGTGCTCCTCCTGTCTTCAGCACCTTTCCTTTGCTAGAGCAGTCTGTGGTCTCACTCGAGTATAGATGTGTACGCGCGCACACACCTGTCTGCGCATGCATGTACGTGCATACACATCTAGAGCATACTGGTTATTTTTCGGCGCCAGAAACTCGCCGTCGCCCCTTCTCCTGTTAGTAAAAACAGTTCCGCCACGTGAACTTCTTCTTCTTCTTCTTCTTCTTCTTCTTCTTCTTCTTCTTCTTCTTCTTCTTCTTCTTCTTCTTCTTCTTCTTCTTCTTCTTCTTCTTCTTTGCTCCTACTCCTCCTCCTACTACTACTACTACTACTACTACTACTACTACTACTACTACTACTACTACTACTACTACTACTACTACTACTACTACTACTACTACTACTACTACTACTACTACTACTACTACTACTACTACTACTACTACTACTTCTTCTTCTTCCCCATCTTCCTATTTCTCAACTTCTTTCATGTTTGATTATTGGTGGCCACATGTTTGTTCATGTATTGTCGCCAGTTATCCTAAGTTTTTTAGTTTAATTCTTCTCATAACATTTCCATCAAATCTTTACGTTGTTCGTCTCATTTCTCTAATCAATTCACGGTTTCTATTTCTCCTTCGCTCGCCTTGAACTCCAGCGTAATCCACATGCGTGCTGCTACCACTAGCAGTAGCTATTATAGGCTAGTGTGTTTTTTTGTTGTTGTTGCCTCAATATAAAATTCAATATCTCAGTAACCAACTGAGGGAAAATGATGAGATTTAGTATATAACCTTATCATTATGTCCACCCACCAAAAAAATTTTTGTTCTGGAGATTGTACAGCAGATTTCAATGTTTGTTTATATGGGGTATATATTTTAAGGCCCCGCCATTAATGCCTTAATTTTAAGAGTATTACAGCTCCAGCAAGACACATTCGCGCTATTTTTAAAATTGTCTGGCGGTCTTTCGTTTTTGCACAGACTGAGTGTTATAGTTCAGAGGTTTCGTCAAACTGTGGGTTATTTCATGAAACGTGATTATATAAATAAATCTTACCAGCTAATATTTGAATGTGTTAATACTGGGATTAAAAGTTAAATTGTGTACACTTCAAAACATCGCTATGAAGTTGTACACATATTTTTGTCAAGAAGTTGATCGCAGGAAACTGTTTCATACTGTTACAAATCCCGAAAAAAGAACAGTGCATGCATTAGGTTTGAGTAAACGATCGTTTCGTCGATGGGTGCAAGAATCTGGAATGAAACCAACACGCGATAAGCAAACGGTAAGTAGAAAGGCAATTGTAGACAGCTTTGACAAGAATGTCATCAGGTGAGTTATTATAAAAATGATGGATGCCAAAGAAACAGTGAGTGTAAGAAAACTGAGGGTTTTGTTGAGAAAGGACAATAACATAGAGCTATCCAAAACAACTTTGTGGAAAATTCTAAGGACATTAGGCTTCACTTTTAGAAAGTACAAGGGAGGTAGAAATATCCTTTGCGAGCAACCACATTTAGGAGCCATGAGAAGCAGATACCTACGTGAAATAAGGGAAATGCGCAAAGAAAATTATGACATAGTGTATTTGGATGAAACGTAGATCAACGCGCACCACACAAGTGAAAAGGAATGGCAATCAATGGATGGAAAGATAAAACCTTATGTGCCCAGTAGTAAAGGACAGCGTTTGGTCATAGCCCATGCTGGTAGTACTCATAATGGCTTACTACAGAATGCTGGGCTCGTGTTCGTATCAAAGCATACAGACAATAGGGATTATCATAATGAGATGAATGGTAATGTATTTAGAGATTGGCTCGAGAATACAGTACTTCCATCCCAAGATAGACTGTCTTGTCTAATCATGGACAATGCATCATATCACAATGTTGTTGCCCAAGAAGACAAAATACATACGGCATCGAGCACAAAGGAAGCAATAAAGATATGGCTCCGAAGGGAAAATATACCATTTCCAGAAACATATTTCAAGCTACAGTTGTTGTAAAACAGACGCAAAAAAGCAAGAAATTTCAAATTGACAAGTTGATAGAAGAGCATGGCCATAGGTGCTTGAGACTTCCGCCGTATCATTCTCATTTAAACCCTATAGAACTTGTGTGGGCTAAAATTAAAGGACAAGTGGCAGCTGCCAATACTACATTCAAATTGTCTGACGTCAAGATACTAACCCAGTCCGCGCTATTAAATATTGATAAAAGTTACTGGAAAAAATGTGAGGACCATGTGTTGAAAGAGGAAGAGGACTATTGGAGAAAGGGTGGATTGAATTTTATGCAACCGAGAGCAATCATCAACCTACTGGAATCGTCCGACACAGATTAAGGTCTGAGCAGAGTATGCCCTGGCCATCCTCACTGTCAGCCCTACACAGATTGGAAGACTTGAAAAGGTACAAAACTAAGCCATGCGCATCATTTTGGGCTGCACGAAAGACACCAGCTGTGTAGCAATGAGATACCTCCTTGACTTCCCGACAATGGAACACAGGATCAAGATCTGGAGAGCTCGTGCATACTTAAAAATAAATGCAGATGAGCAGCACCTCTGCATGACACTATATTCAGAGAAAAGGGTGACAGGCTAAAGAGAGGCAAATCATGGATGGGTCGGGCGGAAGATGTCGTCAGACAGGTCTGCAGTCTTACCAGTATCAACGCCGGCAAGGAATGGGTGCCGGTGCCTCCAGCTTTTAAGTGCACTTTCTGCTGCATTATCACACTCGACAGACGGTGCAGAGAGCATAACCCTGTCGCTGTCAATGCAGAAGTCAACGCGCTCATCTATGAACACTCATATAGCCCCAAAGTGCTCATCTATACAGATGGATCTGTTGTAAAGCAGCAGAGAAGTGCGTGGGCATTTACAGCCCGTTCAGCGGGCCGAACCGTTCAAGAATCCAGTGGTGCTCACTCTATGACCTCGAGCAGCATGACGATGGAGGTGATGGCAGTTACACAGGCTTTTATATGGCTGGAATCACAGCATTATACCAACGTGTGTGTACTAAGAGACTCAATGAGCATGATTCAGAAGATCGAAGCTGGATCTGTACGTAGACGGTGGACTGAGTCGCTGCGGAAGTCTGTTGTTCGTAAAGTCACCTTCATCTTCGTCCCGGGACATGCGGGAGTCGAGGGAAATGAACGAGCTGATAAACTGGCTGGCTCTGCACCCCCTGTAGATGGCCAGCCCATGGATCGTGCCGATGTTATTAACGTCCTTAAAGATATGGCGAGAACAGAGGATTTGACGTCAGTGAATCCACATCGCTGTCCAGGATGAAAGACTTGGGAGTAAGAATTCGGCACGGCCAGATGCGAGAGGTACATCGGGAAAACAAGGCGCCTCGTCAACCAACACAGAACTGGCACTATTAGCCACCGGACGCTGATGCATATGCTGGGGGAAGGATCTGAGCACCTATGGACATGTCCGGAGTGCAATGAAGATACCCTAACTGATAACTGATAACTGAAGAAACAGGAAGGAAACGAAAAATAAAGTAAGAAATATATTCCTTCTACTTTCCTGTTAATTTACAAATTATTTACCCCGTGCCTCTGTAAATTCTCTGTCTTTACTAATATTACACATTGCACCCCTCTCGGGATTCTCCGTGGTGAAGTGGTCAAGCAGTCTGACTCGGGCTCCGAAGGTTGTATGTTCGATTCCGGGCCGCGTCCTTCATTTCACGAGTGCATTTTTTCGGAGACTCCCGAGGGTCGTCGCTGGAGCTCCGGAGCTCGTGCTTTGTGCGACGCTTTCCGCGCTACGGAAAGAAACTGAGCCATATGGGATAAAAACCCGGTGCAATGCAGCCGACCCTGTCGATTTTAAGCTAGTTCTTTCATTGCACCCACTCCCATACGAATCCGGATACGCCTTTGTGTGTCATCAGAATTGCCAGGTCTTCCATTACCGTAAAAATAACTTTGTTAACGAGAAATCACTAGTTGTTCAGAAAAACATCAAAGGAATGTCGCCGCTTTCAATGATTTAAGTTGTTTTTGGACCTATCAAAGACATATTCCTTGGGTGGGGGTAAATATAAGACGGCTGGAAAAATTTCATAATGATGCAACAGAGTTTTCAAAATAATTGATCGTGAATGAAGGCAAACAAATGTGGACATACTATACTTGTGAATGCACTCAACTGATGTTCACGTGTGGATTAGCTTTCCATATTACCCGTGTCCCGTGTCCCTTGACATCAGAAAACCCACTCCGACTTCTGGGGTACGTGTAAATTACGTCCCCAAGTCAAGGATCTCGGTCCTTTGTGCTCTGGATAAACTCTACTGATGATATTCCTCCAGCATGATTCCTCTTAGTCTGCCTCTGCCTCTGTTCTCCAATGCCTCTCTTTTCATCACGTGACCAAAGAAAGCCGTTTGTCTCTTTCTTATTGTTGTATATAATGTTCCAGTTTCATTAGCCTCTTTTAGGCAGTCATTGTTAGTTATTCTGGCAGTAGGCCTACAATGAATTCGCCACATTCGTCTCAGGAACCACATCTCTGATGACTCCATGTTTTTCCTAATTTGTTCATTTTCATTCCAACACTCTCTTTCTTACATTCAATGATAATGACTTATTGCATAAGTTCCTTTTTTTCTTAAATGCAACTTTTGCTTGCCCTATTCTGTTCTTAATTTATGTTGTGCATCTTCCATCTGATGTTTTACATGCCCCTGGGTATTTACATTTATCTACTTAATTAAGCATTTTCCCTTCTATTGACATTTCATATTTTGGTGTTACTTTTTTCTTTGATATCACTTTTGCTTCTGTTTTCTTTTTATTCAAGGAGAGTCCTGTCTCTCTGTTACTACAATGTTCAACAACTGTTGTAGATCTTTTTCATTATCCGCCATCAATAATGTGTCATCTGCATAGCGTATATTGTTTGTATTATAACCTCCTATTAGCATTCCTGGCTTCTCCGTGATCTCTCCTATTATTTTGGCAGCAGACCGCCTTGCGTTGGTATTTCATAAAATGGTATGAGTGCCGGTCGTTCAGAAAGCAATGACAAACTACTGAACGTAAATCTTGCCAAAAAATCACGAACAGCAAAATAAAAAAAAATTAAAAAATGCCGGAGTTAACTGCGACATCCTGTAAAGGATTTGCAACTATCTTATAGATATAATCGTCTGTACAAATGGGTCTGTTGTTGGACACCCGGAGCTCATGGACTTTTACGGCCCAGATTGCTGAAAGAACTGCTGATGAAGCCAACGGGGTTTTTTCCTCAGTGGGTAATGAGGATGATCTGGTGACTAACAAACTATCAATAACTTTGTGTATTTCTTACAGCTGACCAACCATAGCATCCCCTCCAGTCGTTCGCCCTCTGCTCCTTGGGCTGGCACTGCTTGCTCTAGGTGAGCTCCTACACCTCGTTGGTCAGGCCACACCTGAGTGGAGCACCACACCTTCAAGCTCGGCGGGACTCTGGAGTGCTTGTACCAAATTCTACTTATGTAGCAGATATGCTGGTAAAAATAGTAAGTTGTTAGTTACGTTATTTCCGTCGATCTCACACTTCATTATATATATATTTGTTTTTTAACACTTTGAATAATTTATGGGTGCAATCGGTATTTTTCTTTGTCTTTCATCTCCCATGTGAACATAGCTTATCGATCAACTCACGCCAAGCCGTGCAATCTTTTCCTGACCAGCGTATTTGCAACATTCTTTCCAGGATGCACAACTACACTGACTCCAAGCTCCTCTGAATGTGTCTGTTGGCCCAGTATTATTTCTGAATGTGTCTGTTGGCCCAGTATTATTTCTGAATGTGTCTGTTGGCCCAGTATTATTTCTGAATGTGTCTGTTGGCCCAGTCTAATTTCTGAATGTGTCTGTTGGCCCAGTATTATTTCTGAATGTGTCTGTTGGCCCAGTATTATTTCTGAATGTGTCTGTTGGCCCAGTATTATTTCTGAATGTGTCTGTTGGCCCAGTATTATTTCTGAATGTGTCTGTTGGCCCAGTCTAATTTCTGAATGTGTCTGTTGGCCCAGTATTATTTCTGAATGTGTCTCTTGGCCCAGTATTATTTCTGAATGTGTCTGTTGGCCCAGTATTATTTCTGAATGTGTCTGTTGGCCCAGTATTATTTCTGAATGTGTCTGTTGGCCCAGTATTATTTCTGAATGTGTCTGTTGGCCCAGTATTATTTCTGAATGTGTCTGTTGGCCCAGTATTATTTCTGAATGTGTCTGTTGGCCCAGTATTATTTCTGAATGTGTCTGTTGGCCCAGTATTATTTCTGAATGTGTCTATTGGCCCAGTATTATTTCTGAATGTGTCTGTTGGCCCAGTATTATTCATCCCTGTCTTTATTTCTCTTCTCTACTTTTTTATTTTGGTCTTTGTTTGCGCTCGCTCACTTTGAACTCAATCTTAGTCCATACACGTGCTACTAATTATGGTGCGTTGGATTGATTTCGCGCTGAGAAGTCTATCTAGAGACAGTCAAAATTTTTTGGGCATGTTATGAGAAGAAATGAATTGGAGAACTTGGTGACAACTGGTAAAATCGAAGGAAACAGACCAAGAGGAAGACCTAGAAGCAAATACCTGGATGGCTTGGCCTCGTGGCATGGTCGAGACAGAAACACTGAGTTGATCGACGACTCTGGTGATCGAGTGAGATGGCAAAACATGACCGCCCACGCTTACCGGCATGGCACATGATGGATGGATGGATGGACTGATTTTTGCTTGTGGATTAGCTTTCCTTATTGCCAGTGTCTCTCGCCATCAGGTGTACCCACTCCGACTTCTTAGATACTTGTAATTTATGTCCCAAAGTCAAGGAAGCGAAGTCAACATTGTAATCAATGTGATCGGTGTAGGTGTTGCACCTGCTACCTCGACATCAGCACACTGGAAGTTTAAGATCGAACGGTCTTATCCATTCAGCCATGCTGACCTCCTTCCTACGGATGATGCGACGCCCCTTGTTTCTGTGACAAGATTTCACCCTGGATTCGACAATGTAATGACCAGCATGAAACATGACGAGTGTATTACTTACAAGGAGGAAACAAACATTTGGCTTGTACGAAACACACAATGAAGTGGCCACTAGGAAATCCTGATGAATTAATTCCTTACATACATAGTACCGATCAAATGGAACTAGAAGAAGAGGCCGACTATATAAACGATGGACAGATGGAATAAAAAAAAAGACCATGGGTATCTCGATATATGAAGTCCATAAGTGGGCACTCTCCCGCTGTTTATACTTTACCTAGACACCGCAAGGTACAAGAGGAACAAGATGAGATGATGATGATGAAGAAATAATAATCCATTGCGAGGTTGTGTAACGTTGTACCATGACCCCCGAGGCTGGACAGGTACGGTACACTGGGACCTTCCCTCTCTGCACTGACCCCCACACCCGTCTACTACACAACCTAAAAGATGCGGGACTCCACATGTCCTTTCCTCCCTGCCTATAAACCATTCCCGATAGAGGGCTCATCCTGGACGACAGACAAAGACTTAAGCACAGACATGGTAACAGAAATATAGACTTTAATATACAATAGAGTCGAGATGTGAAGGATGAAGAGTCGGTTAGAGAATAGGACTATGTAAAGATCTGACATCAGAAAGTGAAAGCGTCAAAGATGACCCCTGTGTCATCAAGCACTATAGACTCAGTGGAATGTTCGTCTGGTCGGTTGCGTTGACTCACCGGATTCCCTCCTCGTAGAGTTGACTTGAAAATTGAGGAACCTTCCTGCTTCATTCAAGTCCCCGGTGAGTCCTAATGGGGAATGACCATTCTGAATCCGTAGGCTGACCTTCCCTATCACAATGTTCAATAAGAAAGTGTCAACCGGTGAGGTAACCAATACACTGGAGTCGCGCTGAGAAGTCTATCTGGGGCAACCCTAAGGCCTAGGTGTCCCCCTCTGAAGTACAATATACTGGAGTCGCGCTGAGAAGTCTGTCTGGGGCAACCCTAAGGCGTAAGTGTCCCCCTCTGAAGTACAATATACTGGAGTCGCGCTGAGAAGTCTGTTTGGGGCAACCCTAAGGCCTAGGTGTCCCCCTCTGAAGTACAATATACTGGAGTCGCGCTGAGAAGTCTGTTTGGGGCAACCCTAAGGCGTAAGTGTCCCCCTCTGAAGTACAATATACTGGAGTCGCGCTGAGAAGTCTGTTTGGGGCAACCCTAAGGCGTAAGTGTCCCCCTCTGAAGTACAATATACTGGAGTCGCGCTGAGAAGTCTGTTTGGGGCAACCCTAAGGCGTAAGTGTCCCCCTCTGAAGTACAATATACTGGAGTCGCGCTGAGAAGTCTATCTGGGGCAACCCCAAGGCGTAAGTGTCCCCCTCTGAAGTACAATATACTGGAGTCGCGCTGAGAAGTCTGTTTGGGGCAACCCTAAGGCGTAAGTGTCCCCCTCTGAAGTACAATATACTGGAGTCGCGCTGAGAAGTCTGTTTGGGGCAACCCTAAGGCGTAGGTGTCCCCCTCTGAAGCACTTAAGCGAAGCACACATAGTATAGCTTGATAGCTCTGCTACAGTCCCTGATCACAGAAGTTCTGAAATCCCCCATCGTCATTAGCTGGAACAAGTCTATTGAAAAAGCTAATCGTATCATCATGAATGTTCTGACCCCAACTGGGTCTGGTCAAATAAATCTGAGATAGTGATGGATTATATAAGAAACGAGTCAATAAGACGATCTGTTTCGTAGACCACTCCTGGATCTTTCAAAGCAACAATCGTCAGACTGCATCACTTTACCTGCATCTCAAGATTGTCTCTCATAATATGCTTGCCTGTAGGTTTGTCTGACTTTCAAGTTGACTTCCAATATGGAATACTGGCTTGGCGTTCTCTCAGTCTAGAGACCTTTCATGAACCACAGCCGGTCTCACTGGAATGAACATGTCCCACTTCTTCCATCTCAAATAATCAGTTGACTATAAACTGCAATGCAACCTGGAATGTAACCTGGCACGCAACTTGAAGTACCACTTAGACCGTCAACTAGTAGACAGACCCTGCAAGGAGAGGAGTAGGCTGAGAGCACTCGGCAAAGACTTTTGACAAACAGTGCACACACAAAGCATAATGCTTTCAATATATATCACATAACCTTTCAACCCGGTTACATGATCTGCTTCCACATGTGAGAAGCACCCCCATGGGTGCGGCCGTTGTCAAGTAGCACCTTGAACTGCTCGTCTGGTAGACACGGTTCCAAGAAATGCCGGTCGGGTCATTCCGTCCCGTCCTCGTATCTCAGTTCCGCCTGTATCCCTCTCATGCTAATCTTTTTTCTAAGTACCACAGTGCTAGTATGCACTACTGTAAAGGTTTCTCTCATACCGTGAAGTGTCATCCGGACAAATCTCCTTCCTCTATCTTATCACCATTATCAACCTAATCAACATATCATCAAAGCATCTCATAATTAATTCATCAATTATATTAATTAATTAATTAATCAACCAATAACTCTTCTGGGATTCCTATCCCAGATCCTAGAAAGTCCTCTTTGTTACACCTTCCCTACGGACGGCAAAGAGCAATTGTATTTGTACATGGTATACCACTTGTCATTACTGTGAAACTGTCATTTACTGATAACAAAGTACCTTGCGGTGTATGGCAGAGGTGTCTTTGAGCCTGAAGAATTAAGGCCGCCTGGCTAGTGCAGTCGCCTCGAACTGTGCAGGTTAGAATTTTCTTTTTGCCCCCGACAGAAAAAAATCCCACACCTTACCGAGGGATTGAACCCAGGTCTCCCGAATGGGAGTCCGGCGTTCTATCCACTCGGCCAGCCGCTCCTCATACCACATGTAGATGGTAAAAATCCATCCCCGTTCCTTTACCCCGTTGTTTAGGCGAAGACTAAGCATGAACGGTTCCACTGGCCGGTTAGGACCAGACATCAACAATTTATTTAGAATGTATCCTGCTTCCCATCCCATAATTCCCTTCTTCTCTCGAGGTATCTTCTTCTTCTTCTTCTGCGTTCATCCGGAGTTGTTTTTTTTTTTTGTTTTTTTTTTGGACGTAATTGCGTTGTGCCTGTTTACAGCAAAGCTGTGTTCTTGCGCCGTTAGGCCGACACGTCCGACTTCTGCGGGCATTTGTTGACCAGGTTAACCTTCCCGGGGGTTTCTTAGGACGTTTGACTATTGTGGTGTTATCCCCCATCCCAGCTGGCCCATATAGAACAGCCAAAGACATCCTGGTCAGCCCTCAAGAGAAGGCGGGGGCAGACCATGGACATTTCCCGCCATCCAAGAAGGCTTCCATACTTGCAGAGCCGACACACAGCGCGCTGGTACTGGGCTCACCCAAGGAATCGTCACGTCCTGTACATGGCTGCTTAGCCTCACTTCCGTATATTGGGCCTTCCGTTCACCATAGGCTGTTTTTCCGGAAACCAGAAGAATGCAGTCTGATGACATCCACACAGTGAGCTTTCGATTCGGACTTTCCACGTAATGGATATGCTATCCAAGCAATATTCCATTTCATGCCTCTGGGACCCTTTTGTAACCGACATACCTGTCGTATGAAGTGTGGCAGTCAAAATACTTCTTCATGCACCTTTAAATGTCAACCTGAATGTAGTTAAAGTAAACTGCAGTCAACTTGAGCTTGTTGATATCCCCATAGAGCTTGTCCTCAAATGAAGCAGGCCAAAATATCTTTCTCCGTTCTGCATATATTGGGCACTCCTGCAGCAAATGTTTAGCTGTCATTTTACCAGTTCCACAATTACATCCATCGGTATCTCCTATCTTTAGTTTATTGAACAAGTGGTATTTCAACCTGTTTTGTCCTGTGCGAGTCTGAAGATTGCTACTTGTTCTCATCGGTCGAGTTTGTAATATGCATCATCTTTCTGCCTGGATGCTCTGATTCCCATTTGGTTCTATAAGTGCTTTTTATAAACCTCTTTGCCTCATTATAAGTTATGTCTATGTCAGGCTGTGGTAGCCGTCCACCCTCTTTTGCTAGTCTGTCAGCCTCTTCACTTCCAGGTATACTGCAATGTGATGGGATCCACTGTATTGCAACTTTTTTGGATTTCTGGCATAGACCATGGAGTGCTGCTCTTAGGTCAGCTATTTCTGTGCTGTTATTGCTCTTCAGTATTGAGACAGCTGACTTTGCATCTGTGAAGATAGCTATTTGCTTCTCTTTATTTTCCTCCATCAAGAGCATTTCTGCTGCAGTTTTCAAAGCCTCTACCTCCGCTTTGAAGTTACTTGAAAATTTTCCAGTTGCCACTGACTGTGTTTTTTCACTCCATTTTTAAATTTAGAAGAAATCCTCCTCCTCCATTTTCTATTGAATTTTTGGCTGATCCATCTGTGTATACATGGGTCCAATTGCTGTTTGGGTAATGTTCTTTTGTGTAATTTAGGGTTATTTTTCTTCTTTCGATTTCATTCTGAGTGTTCTTTTTCTCAGTACCAGGAATTTTTTCTATCATCTCATGCAGTTGCTGCTGTCTCCAAGCTGGGAACTTGTGTGCATTGTAAATGGGTTTGACTGTTCATATGTTAAGTATGGGATCTGCCCTAATCTTTCGTTTTGCAGTTTCTACAAAGGTGCTACTCTTCAGTCTTCCCTTTCCAAAACCATTAAACCTATTATTCATAGGGTGGTCTGTCAATCTTCTAAATTGTTCTGCTTGTTGCTGGACTCTGCTATCTCTTCTGTCCTGCATTGGTTGTAAACAAGTGATCTTTTCTAGTTCATTAATAGACGTTGTCTTCAGGCTTCCAGTTATGATTCGTATTCCTTGATTTTGGACTCTACTTATTTTGTTAAAGTTTGACTTAGCTGCTGTTGCCCAAGCTGCAATGCCATATTCCAGTACTGGCCTCACCAAGTATATAACTTTTTGAAAACTTTCTCATCTGCTCCCCACGTTGTACCAGCAAGCTTATTCATGATTGCCATTTTTTGCCTTGCTCTTGTTCGATTTTTCTCAACATGTGTCTTCCATGTCAGGCGACGATCAAGGGTGACTCCTAAATACCAGCTTAGGTTGCTGAGTTTTATTTGAGAGGGAGACCACTGTGCATGTTATTTTCTCCTCACTTATCTTCACTAGCCATGATTTTAACATTCCTCTAGCGCTAATAAGGCTTGCTGTATTCTGCTGTTAGCTGTACTAATATATTCTTCAGATGTCCATATGGCTAGGTCATCTGCAAAGGAGGACGTGTGTACTCTGGCTGGAAAATTCTCCGTGATGTCATTTATATATGCTTTGAATATTGTTGGTGAAAGAACTCCTCCTTGGGGGACACCTTGCTCCAAACACCATCATTTTGCTGGTTTGTCCTTGTACTTTTGTTCTGGCAGTTCTGTTCTCACGGTAGTGGCTGATCCATTTATACATTTTCCCACAAACAAGCATTTTTTGCAGTTTTACTTTCAGTCCTTCCTTCCATACTTTATCAAATGCTTTTCCTAAATCTATCCAGAATGCTAGTATGTGCTTTTTCTCTTGGAAGGCATCCTCTATATCCTGAGCTATATAGGTTATTTGATCGTCAGTGGATCTGTGCTTTCTTAATCCTGCTTGGTGTGGTGTTAAGAGTTGGTTTTCTTCTATATACCATGTTAGCCTGTCATTGGTAATGCGTTCCATTAATTTTACTGCCAATAGTTTCTTTTTTGCCTTAGTGCCTGGTCCTATTAGCATTTCATTTGTGATTCCATCCTTTCCTAGTGATTTCTTCTTTTTTAGGGTATTCATTGCCTGTTCCATTTCTTCCATTGTTAGAATTGCCATCATATATTCTGCTGCTGTCTCTGTATTACTATGATGTATCTGTTTGTTTTTGATTTCTTTCTTCTGTTCGGCTGTAATATCAATGTGGTTATCACTGGCATAGTGTTCCATTAGTGCATTTGCAGCCTTTTTTCCTGTAAGCAAGGCATTTCCTTGTTTAATTGTTATTTGTTTGTTTCTAGGTCCTTCATTGTTCATGGCTTTCACTAGTTTCCATAATTTTTTTCCTTCCCTGTCAAAATTCAGGTTTTCTGTTTTTTTCCCTCTAACAATCTCTTGTTGTTTGATTTACTGTTCTTTTATATTTTGCTGAGATGGCTTTGAGAGAGATGTTCGCTTCAGTTGTTTGTTCTCTCTCTCTCTCTCTCTCTCTCTCTCTCTCTCTCTCTCTCTCTCTCTCTCTCTCTCTCTGCTGTCTTCCTGGCATCTTCAACTTTGTCCTCCAAAATTTGTAATTCTTTAGTCCAGTATGGTTTGTAATTTTTCCTCGCTCCTCTTGGAATAGACTCAGTGGCCGCCTGTATTATTGCTCTGTTTAGACTTTCCACCATTTGCTTCATGCTGCCATATAGTGTATTTATGTTTTCACAATATTTTTCTGTTAGTGTGGCAAATCTGTCCCAATCTGCTCGTTTGTAATTCCAGCGGGGCAAAGGCTTTTGCTCCTGTGGAACATACTCCTTATTCATTACAAGCTTGATTGGTCTGTGGTCACTACATGCTAATTGGTCAAGCACATGGCGATCGATTTTGTGGAGGATGTCTCCTGTGCAGACAGCTAAATCTGGAGTAGAAGTGGTAAACCATCTTCTGGAGTAGAAGCTCGGTGTGTCATCAGCTTTGTTGAGTAGATGGAGATTTGAGTCTATTTCTCAGTACTCCACTTCATCTCCTCTTTTGTCAGCATCTGGGTATCCCCATCTTTCTGAACGGCTATTAAAGTCTCCGACAACAATGCAGTTTATGTCCGTTATTTTCATGTTTGAGAGTGTAAATGTCCTTATCTGCTGGGCTATACAGATTGTAAATTATTATTTTCACGTCCTTTATCATTATATAAGCACCTATAATTTCCGTTTGGTTGTCAGAGATCACAGATACTTCGCTACAAGGTATTGTATTTCGCGTAAGTATTAGAACTCCTCCTTTTTGTCCTTCGCGGTCGAAATGTGGGCCTGATATCCTCTGACTGAGAATCTACGATTGGCATTGAGGTGTGTCCCTTGAATGCATGCGACATCTAATCTATTTTTATGAAGACGCTTTGCTAGGGAGACTTTCTTGTTATAAACTCCTTCGGCATTCCACTGTAGTATGTTGAGTGTTCTAGGTATTTGGTCAGTAGCTCTTAACCTACTCCTCTGTGCCTTTACTCCACAGAACAGGGGAAGGTGACCACCAGTAGTCATGGGTGGACCCCCTCAAGGCAGGGGCCCGGCACTATCACCGCCTGATGGGACTTCGCGGGATTAGCACCATAACGATTAATTTTAATTTGTGACATCATGAATTAAGTTACGGTGCACTGCTTTGTCAAGCCTGTGGCTCAGTACATCCGATTTCGACAAGCATTTTTCGGGGTGCTTTCCCTAGCCTTTGACTGTCCCCAGTCTACCTACAAGGCAGCAGGTTTGTATGTCGCTTGGTCTGGTCCTTCTCACTTGACCTGTCCGACATGGGTGACCCTACCAGTAGCTGTGCTACCGTCGGCATAGCTCTTGAGATCATTGGAACACTCAAGCCCCTCTACCTCGTCACGGTGGACATACAGCAGAGGGGGTCTCTCGAGGTATCATATACATCACCCCCGCAGCACCCTACCCCTAGTAGATGTGTCCCCCACAACACTAGGATCTAGCCGAGGTGTATGAGGAAAGAGTAAAGTCGTGCACAAGATCGAATGTCCACTGCGAAATCACGACGCAAAAGCGTACACCGCAACGCCATGACTCACACGGATACCATCACACGCCGCTCCTTCCCAAATCATGACAATCATGACGAAAGCATGACATACACATCACGATCCCACACGAAATATCACCACAACAGTGTCACTGAACTACTAAATAACACATTCACATAATCGATCGCCATGTGCTTGACCAATTAGCAGGTAGTGACCACAGACCAATCAAGCTTGTAATGAATATGGAGTATATTCCATGGGAGCAAAAGCCTTTGCCTCGCTGGAATTACAAACAAGCTGACTGAGACAGATTTGCTATACTAATAGACAAATATTGGCGAAAACATAAATACACGACATAGCAACATGAAACAAATAATGGAAAGTCTAAACAAAGCAATAATACATGCGGCCACTCAGTCCATTCCAAGAGAAGCAAGGAAAAAATTACAAACCATACTGGACTGAAGAACTAAAAATGTTGGAGAACAAAGTTGAAGATGCTAGGAAGACAGCAGAGAGAGAGAGAGAGAGAGAGAGAGAGAGAGAGAGAGAGAGAGAGAGAGAGAGAGAGAGAGAGAACAAACAACTGAAGCGAACATCTCTCTCAAAGCCATCTCAGCAAAATATAAAAGAACAATAAAAATAAAGTCGCTGAAAATTCAACAGGGTCGACTTCATTGCGCCGTGTTTATCCCATATGGCTCGGTCTCTTTTCGCAGCGCGGAAAACAGCACACAAAGGACGAATTCCATAGCTCTAGCGACGACCCACAGGAGTCTCCTAAATATTTCACTCGTGAACCGAAGGACTCGGCCAGGAATCGAACCCACAACCTTCGGATCCCGAGACAAACAGCTTGACCACTTCGCCACGGAGATTCCATTTACAAAGAAAACACTCCATTAAAGACTCCATAAAAGAACAGTAAATCAAACAACAAGAGATTGTTGGAGGAAAAAGACAGAAACCCCGAACTTTGACAGAGATGGAAACAAACAATGGAAACTAGTGAAACCCATGAACAATGAAGCAAACAACTTCAGAACTATAACTTTGATGTCCATACTTCATATTCAACATCAGATCTAGATCTTTGATGTCCACACTTCATCTTCAACCTCAGAACTATATCTTTGATGTCCACACTTCATCTTCAAAATCAGAAATACATCTTTAATGTCCACACTTCATCTTCAACCTCAGTATTACATCTTTGATATCTACATTTTATCTTCAACATCAGTATTAATCTTTGATGTCCACACTTCATTTTCAACCTCAGTACTAAATCTCTGATGTCCACTATTCATCAACAACAGAACTGAATGTTTGATGTCCACACTTCAACTTCAACCTCAGAACTATAAGATCAATGTCCATACTTCATATTCAGCCTCAGTATTACATCTTTGATGTCCACACTTCTTCTTCAACCTCAGAGCTATAACATCGATATTCAAACTTCATCTTCAACTTCAGAACAATAAAATTAATTTTCACACTTCTTCTTCAACCTCAGAACTATAACATTGTTGTAAGTACTTCATTTTCAATCTCAGAACTATAACTTTGATGTTCACGCTTCATCTTTAACCTCAGAACTATAACATCGATGCTCACACTTCAACTTCAACTTCAGAACTATAACATCGGTGTCCACACTTAATCTACAAATTTAGTATTACATCTTTGATGTCCACACTTCATCTTCAACTTCAGTATTATATTTTTTATATGCATACTTCATCTTCAACCTCAGTATTACATCTTTGATGTCCACCCTTTATCTGCAACCTCAGAACTACATCTTTTATCTCCACACGTTATCTTCAACCTCAGAACTATAACATCGATGTTCACACTTCATCTTCAACCTCAGAACTATAACATTGTTGTCAGTACTTCATTTTCGACCTCAGAACTATAACTTTGATGTCCACACTTCATCTTCGACATCAAAACTAAAACGTGGATGTTCTCGCATTGTCTTCAACTTCAGAACTGTAATATCGGTGTTCATACTTCATCTTCAACCTCAGTATTACATCTTAGATATCCACACTTCATCTTCAACCTTAGTCTTGCATCTATGATGTCCACACTTTATCTTCAACCTCACAACTACCTCTTTGATATCCACACTTCATCTTGAACCACATAACTATAACATCGATGTCCACACTTCAACTTTAACCTTAGTATTACATCTTTGATATCCACGCATCATCTTCAACACCAGAGCCATAACATTGATTTCCACACTTTAACTTCAACATCAGAACTAGAACGTTGATGTCCACACTTCATCTTCGACATGAGAAATTTAACATTGATATCCACACTTCAACTTCAACCTCAAAACTATAGCATCGATGCTCACACTTCATCTTCAACCTCAGAATTATAACATCGATGTTCACACTTCATCTTCAACCTCAGAACTATAACATTTTTGTCAGTACTTCATTTTCAACCTCAGAACTATAACGTTGATGTCCGCACTTTATCTTCAACCTCAGAACTATAACATCGACGCGCACTTCATTTTCAACCTCAGAATAATGTCATCGATGTTCACACTTCAACTTTAACATCAGAACTATAACATCGGTGTCCACACTTCATTTTCAACCTTAGTATTACATCTTTGATGTCCACACTTCATCTTCAACTTCAGTATTACATCTATGATGTCCACAATTCATCTTCAACCTCAGAACTATAACATCGATGTCCACACTTCATCTGCAGCCTCGGTATTACATTTTGTATGAAAACGCGCCATCTTAAACCTCAGAATTATAACATCGATGTTCACACTACATCTTCGACATCAGAACTATAACATGGATGTTCACACATCATCTTCAACTTCAGAACTGTAACATCGGTGTCCAGACTTCATCTTCAACCTCAGCATTACATCTTTAATGTCCACACTTCATCTTCAATCTCAATATTACATCTTTGATGTCCACGCTTCATCTTCAACCTCAGAACTATACCTTTGATGTGCACATTTTATCTTCAACATCAGTACTATAACATCGATGTCCACACTTCAACTTTAACCTTAGTATTACATCTTTGATGTCCACGCATCTTCTTCAACATCAGAGCTATAACGTAGATGACACCACTTTAACTTCAACATCAGAACTAGAACATTGATATTTACACTTCATCTTCGACATCAGAACTTTTACATTGATGTCCATACTTTATTTTCAACCTCAGAACTATAACATCGATGTTCACACTTCATCTTCAACCTCAGAACTATAACATCGGTGTTCACTCTTCATCTTCAACCTCAGAACTATAACATCGATGTGCACACTTCATCTTCATCCTCAGAGTTATAGCCTAACATCGGTGTGTGCTCTTCATCTTCATCATTAGAACTATAATATTGATGACCACACATCAGTTTCAACCTCAGAACTATTAACATTGATGTCCACACTTCATCTTCAACCTCTGAACTATAATGTCTATCTTCACACATCATCTTCAACATCAGAACTATAACATTGATGTCAGCACTTCATCTTCAACCTGACAACTATAACAGTGATGTCCACGCTTCATCTTCAACCTTAAAACTATAACATCGATGTTCACACTTCATCTTCAACCTCAGAACTATAACATTGGTGTCAATACTTCAACTTTAACCTCAGAACAATAACATTGATGTGAAAATGTCACCTTTAACCTCACAATTGTATTTGTTCATGCCAACACTCCATATTTAACCTCACAACTATAACATTGACACCTACGCTGTCTGATTTCAGTCCCACTTGCGGTTTGTCGGGCGTGTTCCTGCATCGGATTGGTGTGCGGGCTGTTGGCTGGAGTACTCGGCTTGGGTTACTTAATACGTATAGTCACGAAAAAGAGCATCCCACGTCTCGCCATAGGCACTGCTGTTGCTGGGAATGTCGCGGGTATGTGCTGGTCACTCTAACATACACATGTTTGCTGAATATATACACACACATATACAACAATAAGGAAGAGACGAACAACTTTCTTTAGTCATGTGTTGAGAAGAGAGGCATTGGAGAACATCGAGACAACTGGAAAGATCAATGGGAAGAGAGGCAAAGGCAGACCAAGAGAAGTGATGCTGCTTGTACTTAGACAGTGGCATTGAGGAATATCATCAGCAGAGTTGATCCAGAACACCCAAGACTGAGATTTGTGGAGAGACATGAACGCCTACGCCAGTTAACAAGGCACTTGATAATAATGATATCAGGC
>OY992879.1:61222649-61365149 GCA_963921405.1 Cepaea hortensis
ATTCAAGCACCAAGTGACTTTACTCACTCCAGGAAAGGGCAATGAGTTTAATTTATAGCAAACATAATCCTAGCCTGCATAAACGCTTTCAGTTACTACCACTCCGCAAACGCCTGCTTTTCAGTAAGGCCAAACTAATTCACAAAATCCTACATTGGAATGCCCCACATTACCTTTGGCCATTGTTTAAATAGAATGCTAGACACAGTAAACGATTAAATATATTACACATTCCGAAGCCTAGGATTGACTTATACAAAACAAGCTTAACGTACTATGTAGCTCAGCTGTGGAACAAGCGTCCACAAGAAATCAAAGACAACACCAATCCCTATACAAATAATCGCAAGTTATTCGAACACTGTCTCAGTACGGATTACCTTCCCCCTTAATAATATAAATAATAATAATAATAACACAACCCTAGTATAACAGCCAGTCCCCTTTTGGTAGACCAGTATATTCCACATAGCTAATAACAAGTGTCACGCCATTATCTAATATTACTGATTCGTGTAGTGTTGCTTTTTGCACTTTGCCCATGCCTTTATAATGCATATCTTTTATACTGTTGCTGTTCTCTGTTAGCCTTGAATGGTGTATGAATGAAATAATGTATGAAAGAGAGTGATAGAAGGGCAGAATGTTAGACGGGCCTGCGTGTCCAATTCTTAACCCTTTGAAAATAAAGTTCTATCTATCTATCTATCTATCTATCTATCTATCTATCTATCTATCTATCTATCTATCTATCTAACTATCTATCTATCTATCTATCTATCTATCTATCTATCTATCTATCTATTTATCTATCTATCTATCTATATATCTATCTATATATCTATCTATCTATCCATCTATCTATCTATCCATCCATCCATCCATCCACCCACCTATCTATCTATCTATCTATCTATCTATTTATCTATCTATGTATGTAATCTATCTGTCTGTCTGCCTTCCTCCCTCCCTGTCTGTCTGTCTGTCGGTTGGTCGGTCGGTCGCTCGTACGGTCGGTCGGTCTGTCTGTCTGTCTATCTATCTGTCTATCTAGCTAGCTATTTAGCTGTCTGTCTGTCAATCCGTCCTTTCGTCTATCATTCCTTCCATCCGTCCGTCCATCCATCCATCCATCCATCCATCTTCCCATTAATACTTCCATCAGTCCATCCTTCCATCAATCCATTAACCCATCCATCTTTCCTTTAATCCTTCCATCAATCCATCCATGCATCCATCCCTCCTTCTATCCATCAATCCATCCATCCTTCCATCATTCCATACCTCCATCCATCCATCCATCATTTCTTCCATACATCCATCTATCTCTCCTTCCATCCATCCTTCCATCCATCCATCCATAAGTCCATCCATTCCTCCATCCATCCATCCTTCCATCCATCAACCCATCCACCCTTCCATCCATCTATCCATCCATCCATCCATCCTTCTATCCATCAACCCATCCATCCATCCTTCTATCCATCCATCCATCCATCTTAAACAAATGAATCGATACCATTATCTCTTAACAGTCATAACATCTGATGGGAGATGCATTGAAGGGATTAGAACAAGAATCGCCATGACGAAGGTAGCCTTTTTGCAAGATGAAAAGCATATTGACCAATAAAAAGATGTCAACTGCAACGAGAAAGAGAGTGGTGAAGTGATACATGGAACCTGTATTTTTGTATGCATGTGAAGCGTGGACAATGAGCAGACAGGCTAAAAAAAACCTCTGGTGGCTGTGGAAATGTGGTTTCTGGGGAAAATGCAAAGAATACCATGGGTGGACAGAAAAACCAATGAGCAAGTCATACAAGAAACAAATGTAAACCATAAACTGATTAGAGCAATTAAACAAAGACAGTCAGGATATTTTGGGCACGTTGTGAGAAGACATAAACTAGAGAACTTGGTGACATCTTGCAAGATTGAGGGCGAAAGAACAAAGGGAAGGCTAAGAAGCAAATATCTGGATGGCTTATCTGCCAAGCGACATCCAGGGGTCTAACATAATTTTAAACATTGCAAACTTCATAACACAATACGGCTCATCAACATTAGTCGCCAACTGCAGGAGTAGAAGCCAACCAACGAAATGACGGAGTCCACACTGAAGAACGTTGTCAGTTATTACGCCGTTTATTATCACAGCGCAGGCCTACTGTAATCATAATGAGAATAATAATAATAATAAATAATTACATACTGATACTGACCCTGTTGTGGCCAGGAGGGGCAGTATCCTTTATATATATAAAATTGCTCATATGTTACTGGCCATCTCTGCTCGAATATTGACTGTCATTGCTCGTCCTTCATTCCATCTTCTAAATTCTTCCTGCCGTTTTAGACATCGCGTTGTCTGCATTCGCCTGTGTGTTTGCTAATGCTTCTATGAGCCTTGTCCTCCTTGATCATCTCGTCCATTTCCAGACATACTTTAATCACTAATGCGATATCCAGCCAATATTACGCCGACCAAATCACATAAGTTGCCGCCTTTTAGAACGTCACAAGTTTGTCTGTTTTGGTTGTTCACATTTTTTCATGACGTCCTTGTGTTCCGACGTAGTACGCCTCGATACATTAGCGCTTCTGTTCTGGGATTCTTTGGTCCCTTTTACTTACATCATTATGCAGCACCTGCTACTTGGTATTATCCACTTGGCATGGTCGAGACAAAAACACAGTGCTGATCCACGACCCTAGTGATTGCGTGAGATTCTTCTTCTTCTTTCGTTCGCCTGAAATATGTTTATAACTGCAATGTTGTCTCTTGTATGAATCTAACAGTCTTTTTTAGTTTACATCACAGTAAACGAGTAGATACTAGAACAAGTAACAAGTTTCTCTTATCTTGGACATATAATAACAGATTATGGCAGAAGTGAAATGGAATTCAAAAAGAGAATAGGAATGGCCAAAAATGCTTTCAACGGCATGAAATCAGTATTATCATCTAGAGAGATTAATAACGCATTAAAAATGAGAATTGTCAAATGCTACGTATATTCAACGCTTCTATATGGCTCGGAAGCCTGGACATTGAACAAGCACCCTGGAGATGTGGATATACAGACGAATAGGTCGTATTTCATTGAAACAAAAACAATCAAATGCAGAGGTCATAGAAAAACTGGGAATGAAGAGAGAGTTGATGAAAGAAATAAAGAGGAGACAAGTGAAATATTTTGGCCACGTTAAAAGACATGATACTCTTATAAAAAAAAATACTGGAAGGCAAGGTTGAGGGCAAGCGAGCAAGAGGTAGACAACGATACAAGTGGGAGGATAACATCAAGAGATGGACGAACATCAGCCTATTTCGCTGCATCTCGTCAGGTACATACTGCAGAAATCACACAACTTACGTGAATTAACTAGATAAATCCTTCAAGTCGAAATATACACATATTCGCACAGTAATGTCAATTATCTACCACGGTAATTTTAAGCTGACTAACATATCTTTCTGTTTGCACAATTCTGGCTTGCGTTGATTGATCATAATTGTTTCTGCAAATTTTAACAAGCGAGTATTTTGTGTGTTAAACAACACGCGAAAGGCAGTGTCTCTGTCAACCACATGGCCGCTTTCGATAATGTGCGTACCAATTGAAGACGCCGGGAGCTTCCGGTGTGTCGGCTCCACGAGGTTAGCATCTCCTGTGTGTTGTATCTTGTTGACCCATTGAGGTATGTGTTCTGACACTCGTTTGTTAAGCTGTCTCTCTGTTCTACCAATGTAGAAGGCCTGGCATCTACATGTGAATACAATTGTTTGTGGCGTACAGAGGAACAGGCTCTTTGACTGCTGGTGTAGGAATCGGTACGGTTTTATATCTATCAACTGGAGTTGCAGCACAGAATGTTCGGCCTACTGCTGTAGTAAGCCGGTCCTGTAGACGTTGCATTACGTCATCCCCTCGAAAGGTTAGCTGGATGAATACCTTGAGTTTAGGGACTGTAGTTACGTCTGGTTTAGGTTTGGGCTGTTGGCAGTGGCGCTTTATAAATCTTGTGGAGTACCCATTCAGGTTTAAGACATTCTTCAGAGTTTCAAATTCCTCTGTCAGTGTATCCTAGGTGCATATCTTCCTAGCACGGTCAAACAGGGTGCGTACTAAGCCCCGTTTGTACTGGACAGGTGTGAAGCTCTGAAAATTTAGGTATTGGCCAGTCCATGTTCCTTTGCGATACACCGATCTTAGAATTGTGCCGTCTGCTCTACGTCTCATTAGAATATCTAGGAACGGTAACGCTTCGTTGTGTTCGTTTTCCTTAGATAGAGAGATGTTTTTATGCGTCTTGTTCATTGTGGCCTGGAACGATGTTGCTTGTAGCTCGTCTGTGGTGATAATTAGTATATCGTCCACATAACGACGGTAAAAGGCCAAGTTGTTGATGTCTGATGATCTCTTTTCTTCTAGATGTCCCATGAAGATGTCCGCTATAATAGGACCAAGAGGACTCCCCATGGCCACTCCGTCAATTTGGCGGTATGACTTAGTTAACAAATTGAATTGTATGTTGGCGGTACATAGTAGTAGTAGCCTCTCCAGAATAGGTGTTGGTATGCCTAATTTTAGTTGTTTGTCTTTAATGCGTTCCCTTATTATTTTCACTGTCTCCTCTAATGGAACGTTAGTGAATAGGGAGGCTATATCCATGGATGCCATGTGTTTGTTATTTATGTCCATAGTATCCAATAATTCTACCAGTTGGAATGTATCTCTGAGTATTTTTGGATCGAAGGACTGTCGTACTGGCTTTAAAATTTCGGCTAGCCATCTCGCCATTCGGTGTTGTGCAGAGTTAACCATGGACAGGGTAGGTCTTAGCGGGATGCCGGGCTTGTGAAGTTTGGGTAGACCGTACATCTGAGGAGTGTGCGAGCCACGTGGTGTGAGCGTTTTTGCAGTGGCCTCACTGATGAGTCCCGCATTCACAAGTGACTGGATCTCTTTCCTCATTATTGCATCCAGGTCCTCCGACTTGTTTACTTTTTGATCTATCCTGAATTTGGATTCATCTGACAATATTTCATCCATTTTTCTCTGGTAGTCTGACATGTCCATCAGTACTGCACCGCTCCCTTTGTCAGGTTTCAGTATGACGAAGGTTTTGTTAGCCTTTAACGCTTTTAAGGCAGTAAGGTGTTCGTTGGTCAGCGGACATGTCTGTTTAGAGGGTGTTGTGCGATACTGGTGTTCTAAATCTACCAGTTTGGCCTTCAGCCACCCGACCGACTCAGCAGAAGTAGGTGATAACTTGGAGACTTGATCAAACAACATTTCAAACTGTGCTTGCGACTCAACAGGGTTGATGTGTTTAGGCTTTATGCAGAATTGTAATCCGTATGCAAGGGCCTCCGTTTCAATGTTGTTGAGTACGTACGACGATAAGTTCCTCACATACTTCTCTGGGTTGTCTAGTACTGACGTTGTTACCTTTTCAGTGCTCAGTGATTTGTTGAGGCGAGCATTCTCTGCGATTTTCACCTTGTACGCTGTTTCTGTGCAGAATTTAGTGAACTTCAAGTAGCCATACAAGCGAGATGACGAGATGCAGCGAAATATGCTAGGCAATAAATCGTGCAATCTATTGTTTGTGTCTTCGTTATTCAAATTCACTACGGGAAAACATTGTTTTGAACATCAGCCTGACAGAATGTACAGACAAGGCAAGAGACAGACAATGTTGGAGATCCATTGCAGCCAACCTTCATTGCGGAGACGGCACCTAATTGATTGATTGATTACTTCACTCAGCGGTCCATAGAGTTTATCTTCCACTGTTGTCTCTCTAGGCCAGAAGGTTCGCCTGGATATGTTGTAGTTTGGGCAATCCTTGAGTATGTGCTCTGCTGTCTGCGACGCCAAATCACATGTGCACATGGCTGAGTCATCAATCTTGAATTTTATATACATATGGTGTGAGATGGCGAAACATGACCGCCCACATTTATCAGCAAGGCACGTGCTGATTTTACCTCACCTCCATATCCGGGGAAGGGGGGGGGGGGGAATATCCTATCCTTGATATATGCCATAATGTTCTCTTCTCATTATTCATCATCTCATCCCATCTTGTTCCTCTTGTACCTTGCGGTGTCGAGGTGAAGCATAAACAGCGGGAGAGTGGCTTTTTTATGGTCTTCTGGTGTAGAGGTTCCCATGGACTCTGTTACTCCCTGTGTCCATCAAATACATGGTCGGCCTCGTCTTCTGTTTCTATTTGTTCTCATTATTAAGCATTGCTAAATTAACGACTGTCTTGCTGTCCTTAATACACACACACACAAACAAATATACACACTCACACACATACAACAAAGAATAACAAACAAACACAAAGAGGTTCTAAAGCAAGAAGCGGCTATGTCTCTCTGACGTGTTGTGACCATGACACTGTGTATGTCTGAGTACACGGGGAACAGGTGTCCAGTATTACTCTCACTTTATAGGGCAACAAAGGCGTGAACCCAGACGTCGAACCCTCGTCCAACTGACATTATCAGAGAGCCACTTAGCTACTAACTTAACCCACCCGCTTGGGTGACCTTTCAGGTGGTTTTGTTATTTTTTTTTTTACAGCAACAAAATTGTATCCAGGTAGATAATCATGCTTCAAAACGAAACAGAAATGTTTACAGGGTTATATACCTTAAATTTTAACAAAATGTTGAACAATTGAAACCTAACTTGTGTTAACCACCGAAGGAGTTAACGACTTTCTCCGTAATCCCGTATATCCACGCGAGAAACACAGCTGCGCGAGATTCGGCAGCGGATCACGTCGCATTGGTTACTTACGGGGTATGTAAGCCGTTCGCTCAGAAAGCAATGGCAAACTACTGAGCGTAATCTTGTTAAGAACACCAACAGCAGCTGGAAAATGATGCTGTTGACTGCAACGTCCTGTAAGGGATACGCAACTTAAAAAATTTTTTAAAAGTATTAGAAGGGTGATGTCAATATCACATCGGCGTCCTTTACTTCCCAGAAGATTTCATGGTACCTACTGCAGGCTGTGTCGACGAGAAGGTCTATATGGAAATTTGATGTTATTACAGCTAAGGTTTTCTACGTAATGCAGTAGTCACATACACACCAACTCTCCTTAACTGCCTCTTATGGCACGCATGGTGTTATTATTATTCTGGGCTTTCCTGGGGAACCCGGTGACACAAGGGCTGCTCAATGCAACAGTGATCGATTGTTTAGTTCTGTGGGGACTGGGGAAGTTATGTTAATTTTTTTCAAAGCAACGAGCCATTAAATCAGTTTGTGATACTGTCAACGAAATATTGATGAGGAAACAGCGACTAAACCACATACCGTCACAAACAGCGACTTAACTAGCCACCGTCACAAACAGCGACTTAACTAGCCACCGTCACAAACAGCGACTTAACTAGCCACCGTCACAAACAGCGACTTAACTAGCCACCGTCACAAACAGCGACTAAACCACATACCGTCACAAACAGCGACTAAACCACATACCGTCACAAACAGCGACTTAACTAGCCACCGTCACAAACAGCGACTTAACTAGCCACCGTCACAAACAGCGACTTAACTAGCCACCGTCACAAACAGCGACTAAACCACATACCGTCACAAACAGCGACTAAACCACATACCGTCACAAACAGCGACTAAACCACATACCGTCACAATCAGCGACTTAACTAGATTTCGTCACATATAGCGACATAACTAGGTTTCGTGACAAACAGCGACTAAATCAGCCATCGTCACAAACAGCCACTAAACCAGCCACCGCCAAAAACAGCAACTAAACCAGCCGATGTCACAAACAGTGAATAAACCAGTCTTTCGTCACAAACAGCGACTAAACCAGTCTTTCGTCACAAACAGCGACTAAACCAGTCTTTCGTCACAAACAGCGACTAAACCAGTCTTTCGTCACAAACAGCGACTAAACCAGATTTCGTAACAAACAGCGACTAAACCAGTCTTTCGTCACAAACAGCGACTAAACCAGATTTCATGACAAACAGAGACTAAACCAGTCTTTTGTCACAAACAGCGACTAAACCAGATTTCGTGACAAACAAAGACTAAACCAGTCTTTCGTCACAAACAGAGACTAAACCAGTCTTTCGTCACAAACAGCAACTAAACCAGTCTTTCGTCACAAACAGCGACTAAACCAGTGTAGCAGAATGTATAGGTGGGCAAAGCTACAGCACGCTTGAGCATCAGGATGGAATGGAAAGAAAGATGCTCAAGTCGTGACGTAGTTTGTTGTTAGGGCAGTCAGTAAACATCTAGGACTAGAGGAGAGAAGTCACCATGATTATGGAATTGTAATAGGATTGTTGTAGTGGTCATCAATTTGAAATAAAACTCCATTTATATTCAACCAGCAGAACTCGTTAGTCCTCTCTGTGTGTGCTTTGTTACAGAGGTCTAAATGGTGCCCACGACTTAGGATTTGAACCTGGATTGTCGCAGAATCTCAAAACGCTGTCTACTATGTAACACATCGAAGTAACTCCAAAATTGTGAAGATCTTTGTTCTGCTCGTATCAATTGCCCAGAGACAGGGTTACGGCACGGTTCTACACTTATATTGAACGTTCAAACGAGTTTGATAAATGGCCACTACGTCGTCTGTGAGAGTTACAGCAGCCAAAAGCCCGGCTAGGGGTGGTTGTCTGTAAGTATTCTTCAGTGAACCTCGCTGTACGGACCTGCTATCAAGAATCCTAGCTGTACAGGCAGTTGTTATCAGGAGGTATGAAAACCGGCTTGCCAGGGCGGGTTGCTGCGCAATTGTTACCATCTTACTGAGCAAAAGAATGGGAAAAACCAGCACGTTTTTTCTGGATCCTTCGAAATAAGAGGCTCAGGAAAAAGAAACTTCAAGACAAATAGAATCAAGTAGAGACGTTGTACTGAGAGAGCAGTTATCTACTTCGCATCAAGATTGCCTGGAGCGAACTGAAAGCCGTTGAATCGTGACCTTGAGAGTCTGAGGAAACAAGTCAATCGCTCATTTGAAGGATAAGAAGGAATGAGAAGGTCATCAACAGAGGCGATATCGTTAGGGAACTCTCGGAAGTGGGAGGGGCAGACTGGGCTGCCGACCTACTGAAGAGGGGACCCAAATTATCGCTTTAGTGAGTTACACCAGTTCTCAAGACGTCGCTTTGATGTGCCCTGTTATCGGGTGAAGAGAAGGTTCAAGGCTGGTAGGGGCCCAACCAGGGGCTGAAGTTACTGAAACGTTGGAAGAAGAAACTCCCTGAAGTGCGTGATCGGTTGGAGGAGCATTTCAACTAACACAGACTCCTATCGTTTGAGTTCTACCTGACAAGAAAACTTTCAGCGAACATAGAGGAATCCGTCTGTCTTGGATCGGGAGCAGAGATAATGGTAATTAGTAAACCTTAAATATCATTTTAGATACCATTGACTGCTTGAACAATTCCTATTGTGTAAAGTAAATACGATCATATCTTTAAATTAGCTGGTTACAAATGTAAATTTGATTTTATTAGGGTATACAGAAGTATTTCAGCATGACAGAACAAGATTCATTGGCACAAGTTTTGACGGGGGTAGGAACAGTGATAGATAGACTTAACACAGTCATGAAACAACAAGGAATGGCAACTGAAATTGTTAAGTTTAGCGGACAGGCAAGAGATTTTAAGAAGTGGGTAACTTCCATAGAGAAATATGCATATTTGGTGTCAGCATCAGATGAAGAGAAAATGAAACTTGCTTATCAAGCAGCAACAGAACCGGTTTCAGATCATATCAGAAGAAAATTAGAGGCTAGAGTAGATGAGAAATGGGAACAGTTCAAAGACGACCTGGCCCATAAGTACGAGGAAATAACGGACCCACAACATGCATTTTCGGTGTTAAGACAGTCTAAACAAAACACTGGAGAGACGGTACAATTGTTCAGCGATAGGTTGATTAACCTGACTGAAGAAGCATTCTTAGGACAGAATGTACGAGGAGAAGAGGTGGAGAGGATGTTAGTCGGGATTTTTGTAGATGGCATAAAATCCGATGGACTGAAGTTTAAGCTGATGAGAGAAAACCCCGAGAGGTTATCACAAGCTGTAGATATTGCGGTACAAGAAGAAAATTTGAGACGTAGATTTAGATTGAGAACAGGACGAGAAATAGGAACTAGTCGAGAAGACAGGATTGAGGAGCCTATGGAGATAAGACAAACAAGGTTCGGATGGAATGGGAGAGGAAGTATACAGACGTTACAAGGTAGTAATAGAAATGCTTATGATGAAAGAAGACAAATGAGGTATCCTACAAGTGAGACGGTAGGTAACACAAATAACACAAATATAGTCTGTTGGTTTTGTGGTCAACGCGGACACGCGTTTCGCTTCTGTGGTAACAGGCGTGTCCAGTCGAATACACAAAGTAGAAATGGCAATAGCAGGTTGAATAGGAATGTTGAAGATAGACACAGAAATTTTACAGGTACAAGAACGCAGGAAAACCGGCGCCCTACCTATTAAATAGGACCTGTAGTAGGAGGGAAAATAACAAGGTCCCAAGATTTAAAGAATATGTTAATAACAGGTATAGTAGGACGAGTAGAGAATACTTTCAACTAGATGAAATCAAACAGTTTACAGAAAATAAAACAGATCCTAGCTCATGTATAATAGAAATAGGAAAATATAGAGTTCGTACATTAATTGATTCAGGAGCTCAGGTTAGTGTAATTAAAGAAAGTTTTTTATATAAAATAATGAGAAATTGTAGAATATTTAAGAGTCATAATAATCTTCACTCTGTTACAGGACAGAATTTACAAGTAATTGGACAAACAATGATCAATTTTAAATTAGGAGGGATCAACGTAAGACATCTTTTTCATGTAGTGAAAGGTTTAAATAGAAATATGCTTATAGGAAGAGATTTTTTTAATAAAAGATGGAGTAAGACTTTTCTTTGATTTACACAAATTAAAATTCAAGGACGTATATGTAGATATGGAAGAAGACATGCATATATCAGCACTAGTTAGAGTTAAAATGTCTATGACGTTAAAACCACAGTCGGTTAATTTGATACAAGCAAAGGTAAAGAGAAACCCATATTATGTGGCAGGACACACAGTTAGAATCACTGAATTGCAAAAGGAAGTAATTGATGAGCCTGGTCTAGAAGTCCTGGATGGAATAATATCATTAGATAAACACTTAACCTTTCCAGTAATGATTATTAACAACACAGGTAGAGAAATTAGACTATACAGAGGATGTGTAATAGCCAAACTAGAACATAACATTAGTGACATATTAGTAACAGATAGAGTAAAAATGCCGGGAACAAACTATTCAGAAACTCCTAGTGAAATAATTAATAACAGACGCAGACGCGGAAGAAAAGGGAACGTGCAGAAGGATGAATTGATCCATCCATTCAGAAGAAATATAGCCCAAATACATTCATTAGACAAAATGACAAGGGAGCAAGAATTGTTGGCACAGTTAAAAGCTCCACCAGAAAATAAGAAAGTATTAGAACAACTTATAAAAGAAAATCAGGATGTATTTGCAATTAATGATTTAGAATTGGGAAGGACAAAAACAGTTACAATGGAAATAGATACGGGAGATCATCCACCAATTAGTTTAAAACCTTATAGAACTCCCTTAAGGAATAGAGAAATGTTGAAAAGGCAATAGAAGATATGTTGAAAGCAGGAATAATAACAAGATCGAAGTCAGAATGGTCATCTCCGATTGTAATTGTGACCAAACCTGACGGTTCACATCGATTCTGCTGCGACTACAGGGCGTTGAACAAAATCACTAAGAATGTAGCGTACCCATTGCCGGTGATTGATGATATTTTGGGGTTGCTTAATGGCTCTACATTTTTCACAACACTAGACGCAAGATCAGGATTCTGGTGTATCCCGATGTCGGAAGATGCTCAAAAGAAAAGTGCTTTCTGTACTCATATGGGTTCTTACGAATTTTTACGAATGCCATTCGGGGTTCGAACGGCTCCATCTCACTACATGCTGTTAATAAATGAGGTATTAGAGGGTATGCAAAAGTTTGCATTGGCATACATAGACGACATTCTAATCTATACAGCAGGGGATGTGGATGATCACTTAAAACATGTAAGATTAGTATTCGACAGATTAAGAATACATGATGTTAAATTGAAGCTTGATAAATGCGAGTTTTTAAAAACAGAAACAAAATATTTGGGGTATATTATTAATAGAGACGGAATTAAACCAGACCAAGACAAGATAAAGGTTCTTTGCCTCCTCCAACTAACGTAAAAGAAGTGCGTGCGTTTATTGGAACCTGTGGGTATTATAGGCGCTTTATCCCAGGGTTTTCAAAAATAGCAGAACCTATTACTAATTTAACGGGCAAATACGCTAGATTTAAGTGGGATGATGAGTGTTAAAAAGCGTTCGAGTTTTTAAAAAACAGCTTAAAAGTGGTACCACTATTGACGCATCCAGATTTGAATAAACAGCTAGTACTATATACAGATGCTTCCGATAATGCTATAGGAGCCTGTTTGGTTCAACCATATGAAGGAAAAGAATCTGGAATACCAGGGGTTAAAAATGAAAGGCCAATTTATTTGTCTCATAAACTTAGCAGGTCTCAGCGCAAATGGTCGACTATCGAGAAAGAGGCTTATGCTATTCATTATGCTCTACAGAAACTTAACTACTATTTACATAACGCAAATTTTGTTATTAGAACTGACCACATGCCTTTAAAATCTCTGTTAGAAGCTCCAGTGCAGAACATGAAAATACAGACGTGGGCATTGAATCTACAGGGATACAATACAAAAATTGAATACATACCAGGTAGGATTAACACATGTGCTGATTTATTGTCTAGGATCCCGTATCCACAGTCATCAGGAGACACAGAAGATGAAGGTGAACCGGAGATAGACGACCGAAACTGGCAAGTAAATATATTAGATTCTGCCATAATAAATAGAGACGAGTTTGAGAGTTTACCATCGGATCAAGAGTCTGAACCTAGAGCAGAAGACCCACATTTAGCACAATTTAATATGAAAGAAGAACAAGAATTAGATCCAAAAGTCTTACAAATAAAACAGAAATTAAAAGAAACGGAGGAGAATAAGTATAAGAAGAATTATTTAGTTTTGCAAGAGGATGAACGGTTATATTACATGAGTGAAAGAAACGAACAGCTAAGAAAATATATTCCAAAACATTTGGAAAGTGAAGTTTTAAAAGCATATCATGATAAGAATGGTCATCTAGGTCGTGATAAGTTAGTGAAAGCACTCACGAATAAATATTATTGGCCAAATTTATTTAAAACTGCTTGCAAATATGTTGATACGTGTGAAAGATGCAGATTAAGGAATATGAAAACAATTAAGTGTCCTCTACAAGATACAGATATTCCTCAGTTTCCTATGCAAAAAGTTAGTTTAGATATATCAGGTCCTCACCCTAGAACATTGTCAGGGAATGTGTATCTGATTCATATAGTGGACGTCTATAGTCTCTGGCCGGAAATCTATGCAATCCCAGATAAGAGCGCAGATACTATCATTAATATCTTTTTACAGGAATTCATACCAAGGTTTAGTTGCCCACAAAGTGTACTTACGGATAATGGTAAAGAATTTGTGAATAAAAAATTTGAAAAGTTATTAAAAGATTTGAATATAAAACATATAAAGACCTCATACTATAGACCTTCTTCAAATGCTAGGAACGAAAGACAACATAGGACATTGTACGATGTAATATCAAAGATTGTTGATGAACATGAAAAAGATTGGGATCTATTCTTAGGACCTGCACTCAGCGCTATACGTACAAATCAAAATGAGAGTACGGGGTTTTCACCATTCTATTTAATACACGGGAGAGAACCAATACTACCTATAGATAATCTGTTAAAACCAAGACGGAAATATATGGGGGAAGACTTTCAAGAGACCATCATACAAGAAATGCATAAAGCACACGTAAGATTAAAGAATAATATAATTAAAGCTAGAGAAAGACAGAAAAAGTACAAAAACGTGAATACAAAATTACAGGAGTTTAAAGTGGGTGATAGAGTTTATTACAAGAAGCATAGAAGGAACTCTAAGTTTGATGCTCGTTGGGTCCCAGGTTATTACGTTTTGGAAAAGCTAGGAAATGTATCGTATAGTATCAAGAACCAGATCACGGGACATGTGGCAAGGGCACACGTGGAACACTCAAGAAGAGATGAGGCTGAGAAGGGAAATAATAATTATAATAATAATTATTATTCAGACACCGGATACTTAGATGAACAAGTCGTCAGAGGAGCTACAATAACCCCAGGTTTTAGAAAAGCTCCAGCACAAAATCAGTTAATAACAACTCCAGTTTGCGATGATACTCAAGAACAGACAATACCGAAAACGATAGAAGAAGAAAATGTGAATGAGGGTCATTATGATAGTATAGAATCTATGGAAGAGGAAATAGGTGCTCCATTTAAGAATACTAGACAAGCAACGAAAAGAAGAATGGATAAACAAAGAGAAAAAGAAGTAAAAAGACAGAGAAGAATCAGAGATTATTCAACAAGCGGTGAAGATATGCCTCTACTAGAAAGGTCCTTAAGAAATAATGATAGACAAATTAGATGGGATATTGAACGGAAGAAATTAGCGGCTGCTAGCGAGAGACATACAGATGAAGAAGAGGAAATGGATGAAAAGTCAGAATCAAATAGTAGTATGGAAGAAACTAATAAGTTATACGAAGAAGAAGATATTGGTGTGGAGATAGCACTTATTCAAAGAAACTTGGAGTTATTGAAGAAGTGGAAACGTAGGAAGTAAATGGATAGAAAATACTGCAGATAGCAAGATATAAGTTTCATGATTTAAAAAGGAAAGAGATACTTGATGAAGTATATGAGACAGTGGAAATGGAAAAGGCTTCCATTGATACTTTTCATAAATGGTCTTGAGGAGTAGTTAGGCATTAAGATAACTAATATAGATGTAAATTCGAGTGAAGCATATATTTTTTTTTCTCTCTGTGATATAATTGCTGATTGATTTTATGTTTCAACTTCTTGAGTTTTCTTAGATAGATAAGTTAGTCAATGGTTAGAATTACCGTGGTTAATGGTAATGATTAAGAAGTTGCTACAAATGAAGGGGAAACAATTGGTGTGCCGAACCACAAGTTCTATTGGTAGATAGTACGGTCATTGTTGGTTAATGACTTTTATTGAGAGAACAGATATTGTTTTAAGTTAGGAATTGGTCTGTAGGTAACAGATATATATATACTTGGCAGTGAGTTGTTTTGTTTTCTCGGTTATAAAAATAATGGAATGACTTGTGTGAATAGATATGTGTTACATTGTTTCGTATAGGAGGCCAATGTTGATGGGTCACTTTACGTAGTTAATTCTAAGTGAATTATATTTTTTTGAAAACCTTCTCTTTAGCGAGAAGACAGTTGTTTTTGTTGAATTTGAGCTTTTAATGCCTCATATATAATATGTTTTTTTGTGTGCTTGATTTGGTCCTGTAAAATGATTGTTATTATTTGATTTTAGAATAGGATTATTGTGTTCTTAGACTTTTGCGTACAAACTATTGGTCCGTAAAAGAGACCAGTAGTGTTAGGTAACACTAGAATATTTTCTTCTGATTTGATAGGATGCATGTTATATTATTTTAAAATGTGTTTTTCTTTGAATGAGTTGATATCTTTAGTTAATATGAGGGGAAACATAAATATGTATAAAAAAAACTACTTGGGGGTATGATGTCCTGTTTTGATTTTATATCGCTTCACTCATAATTTAAATAAGTTGTTTTGTGTGTTAGGTTACCTTGTTAGTTACAAATTTAATTAAGCAAGTTTAATTTTCAAATAGTTATGGTGTTGGTTAGAATAAAGAAAATACATGGGGCTTTATTTAAGACCCTTCGTTCAGAAAAGAGTTAATAAAACTACTGAGGGCTAATAGAGAGACACATTCTATTTGTGAATATTAAGTTGCTGTGATAATCGGCATGAAGAGGTTCTTATGGATATGAAGTATTAGAAACATAGGTCGGGGATGGCTATGAGAAAGTAAAATAGGAGCTGCATTAAAGTCAGCATTATGTGAAGATATAAGGTTGGGTATATGAAAAAAAAAGAAGAAGGGGGGGGGGGAGGCTGTGAATGGCAGCATATAAGCTGGGATATATATATAGATGGACAAGGAAGCAGATCATGGGATGTGAGGGGGAAAGATATAGGAGCTGTGAAAAATCAGCGTTAATCAAATTAAAAATGTTCATGGAATATGAACATTGGCTCGTGGTCGAAGATGAGATAAGTGAAATATAGACAAGGTTGTGGATGGCAATATAAATGTTGAATATATAAATGTTGAGAAAACTTATATCAACTTGATTTATAGGGAACAAAGATGTATTTCATAAGATTTATTTTTAAAAAACTTTTTACCAAAGTTTTTTCGTTGGCAAGAGAGGTAAATGTGATTGTGTTGACTATTCATTCCTTTATGCTTTTCACTGGGTGCGCACCCCTTCTTTACTTTTTCTAACTACATTGTTTTCTGTCTATCCTGTGTTGTGAAAGAGTGGGGAATTTCATAATGTCAAGTGTACGATAACGATTTATACGAGCTGTTCTTATGATATATATATTTTGTAAAGGAACTTTAAAGAGCCAAGAACGAACGAGAAATGTATAGTGGTTTACTATATGGTAGGGGAAAGAAGTACGAATAGATTGTTGGTTTGGGGAAGATTAGAGGGGTTGTGGGAGGTAAGGAAAGAGAGGGAATAGAATAGAGGGATTAGGAGTAAAGACTTTTTAAGGGAAAAAGTCTTTCTGAAACATAGGAAGGTGTAGCAGAATGTATAGGTGGGCAAAGCTACAGCACGCTTGAGCATCAGGATGGAATGGAAAGAAAGATGCTCAAGTCGTGACGTAGCTTGTTGTTAGGGCAGTCAGTAAACATCTAGGACTAGAGGAGAGAAGTCACCATGATTATGGAATTGTAATAGGATTGTTGTAGTGGTCATCAATTTTAAATAAAACTCCATTTATATTCAACCAGCAGAACTCGTTAGTCCTCTCTGTGTGTGCTTTGTTACACCAGATTTCGTGACAAACATAGACTAAACCAGCCACCGTCACAAACAGCGATTACACCAGCCACCGTCACAAACAGCGATTACACCAGCCACCGTCACAAACAGCGATTACACCAGCCACCGTCACAAACAACAATTAAACCAGCCACCATCACAAACAGCGACTAAACAAGCCTCTTGCAACAAACATTCACTGAACCAACTTTCGTGGCAAATAGAATCTAAATAAGCCGACTTCTTTCCCATTGCATACATAGTTCTAACTTTCAAGATGCCAATTCTGGAAATGTTCCGAGGTGCCGTGAGGTAATCGAAAAATACATATTCCTTGAGTCTTCCACAGCATCGAGTTAAACCTCTTATAGAAACCCTCCTTTCATCTTGGTTGGTTGAGTTATACTTCTTTCTTTGTCTGTTTACTTGCTTACGTTTGGTTGGATTCTACAGCTAAGGTTTTATTCGGGACTGGGTAGACAGCACCATGTCCAGCCTTCCTTGGTCGCCTCTTACGGCAAGCATGGTAGGTTACAGTGTTAATATTCTTCGCTATTTTGGTGCCCTCTGCTATCACACGGACGACCCACGGAGTTGTGGGAGAGAATGCGAGCTGATCTTATTTCACGTCTCCAGGAAACGAGAGATTGTTGGCGTTACTAGAACACGATTACAAGAAACACAATGCACGCGAGTACATACGCACACATATCACATATTAATGCACACGAACACACACACATACACTATGTCATCTTGCTCCTGTCCTGTCAGCTGGATTTAAATGTTGACTTATGACCTTGACTTGGCGACGATCATTTCCTTTGAAGTCGGAGCGGGGTCGCCAGACGGCCAGAGACACTGTTATAGTCTGTTTACTATTTTCAGCCCCAATATAAAATTCCATATCTCAGTAACCAACTGAGGGTAAATTATGAGATTTAGCATATAACCTTATCATTATTTCCACCCAACAATTTTTTTTTTATTCTGGAGATTGTACAGCAGATTTCAATGTTTGTTTATATGCGGTATATAATTTACGGGTCAGAGATTAAGTCAATAATTTTAAAAGTATTACACCTTCACCAAGACACATCCGCGCTTTTTTAAAAATTGTCTCGTGGTTTCCGTTTTGGCACAAACTGCGCGAAGTTAAATGGGATTGTTCAGAGGTGTCGTCAATGTGGATTCTTTCATGAATCGTGATTATATAAATAAATATATAAATAAATCTTACCATTAATATAATATTAATAGCTAATATTTGAATGTGTGAATACTGTTCAATTGGATTAAATGTGAAATTTTGTACAAGTCAAAGCATCGCTATGAAATTGTACACATATTTTTGTCAAGAAGCTGATCGCAGGAAACTGTTTTATACTATTACAAATCCCGAAAAAAGAACAGTGCATGCATTGGGTTTGAGTAAACGGTCATTTCGTCGACGGGTGCAAGAATGTGGAATGAAACCAACACGCGATAAGCAAACGGTAGGTAGAAAGGCAATTGTAGACAGCTTTGACAAGGATGTCATAAGACGAGTTATTATAAAAATGATGGATGCCAAAGAAACAGTGACTGAAAGAAAACTTAGGGTTTGGTTGAGAAAGAACAATAACATAGAGCTATCCAAAATAACTTTGTGGAAAATTATAAGGACATTGGCTTCACTTTTAGAAAGTACAAGGGAGGTAGAAATATCCTTTGCGAGCAACAGCATTTAGGAGCCATGAGAAGCAGATACCTACGTGAAATAAGGGAAATGCGCAAAGAAAATTATGACATAGTGAATTTGGATGAGACGTGGATCAATGAGCACCACACAAGTGAAAAGGAATGGCAATCAGTGGATGGAAAGATAAAGCGTTATGTGCCCGGTAAGTAAAGGACAGCGTTTGGTCATAGCCTATGCTGGTAGTACTCACAATGGCTTACTACAGAATGCTGGGCTCGTGTTCGTATCAAAGCATACAGACAATAGGGATTATCATAATGAGATGAATGGTAATGTATTTAGATATTGGCTCGAGAATACAGTACTTCCATCCCTTGATAGACCATCTTGTCTAATCATGGATAATGCATTATATCACAATGTTGTTGCCCAAGAAGACAAAATGCCTACGGCATCGAGCACAAAGGAAGCAATAAAGATATGGTTCCGAAGGGAAAATATACTTCTTCTTCTTCTTCTTCTTCTTCTTCTTCTTCTTCTTCTTCTTCTTCTTCTTCTTCTTCTTCTTCTTCTTCTTCTTCTTCTTCTTCTTCTCCTGCGTTCATCCGGGTTTTTTTCCGGACGTGATTGCGTTGTGCCTGTTTACAGCAGAGCTGCGTTCTTGCGCCGTTAGGCCGAGACATCCGACTTCTGCGGGCATTTGTTGACCCGGTTAACCTTCTCGGGGAAAATATACTATTTCCAGAAACATATTTCAAGCTACAGTTGTTGTCCCTTGTAAAACAGGCTCAAAAAACCCCAGAAATATCAAATCTACAAGTTGATAGAAGAGCATGGCCATAGGTGCTTGAGACTTCCGCCATATTATTCTCATTTAAACCCTATAGAACTTGTGTGGGCTAAAATGAAAGGACAGGTGGCAGCTGCCAACACTACATTCAAATTGTCTGACGTCAAGATACTAACCCAGTCCGCGCTATTAAATATTGATAAAAGTTACTGGAAAAAATGTGAGGACCATGTGTTGAAAGAGGAAGAGGACTATTGGAGAAAGGATGGATTGAATTTTATGCAACCGAGAGCAGTCATCATCGCAGACCTTAACCCACGTGCACACTTACTGGGATATTTTGTTCCAACTATTCAGACAAATTGTAGGCCCTAAATATTACAGCATCAGCACAATGTCAATGGCAACAGTTTGTATTCCACATTGATGAATTTTCAATTCCGCAAGCCCTGAGCGGTGACAAACAACTGTATTGAAAAAAAAAAAAAAACAACAACAAACAAACAAACAAACCACACACAGTAAATGCATTGAATACCAACAGAAGAATAATATTGCGGTGGAAACTGACATATTGTGGCATAACAAGAAACGTGAGAGCAAACACGTTGTCAAATTAGGGGACAACACACATGCATACGAATCAATCTATAAACTTCAATGAAAAGAAGACCACCATCTTGGTCGTTAAGAAGAAAGCCACTACAGAGACACTGACTACTATTTTCATAGTGCAAAACATGTAATCATGCTCCGTCTCTGAACGGTAAACAGCAGAGTAGGCAATCTTTCACGAAGACTCAAAGCGGGTCTGTCACCCATGTGTACGTGTGAACAAATTACACAGATATCTGAACAGATCCTTAAAAATGGATACATGATGACTAAATTGCGGTATCATTTCTGGTCACTCCATACGCACATTAACGCACAGCTATTTGGAAGCTTTCACGAACTCGATATAAAAAGCTAAATGCATCCCAGTAACATGAATACTTGTGTACACATTATTAACCAGCAGCTGAAGAAACAAGAAGGAAATGAAAAATAAGGTAAGAAATATAGGCTATTTCTTCTACTTTCCTGTCAATTTACACATTATTTACCCCATGCCTCTGAAAATTCTCCGTCTTTACTAATATTACACATTGCACCCCTCTCGGGAGTCTCCGTGGTGAAGTGGTCAAGGTGTCTGACTCGGGCTCCGAAGGTTGTATGTTCGATTCCGGGCCGCGTCCTTCATGTCACGAGTGCATTTTTTCGGAGACTCCCGAGGGTTGTCGCTGGAGCTATGGAGTTCGTGCTTTGTGCGATGCTTTCCGCGCTGCGGAAAGAGACTGAGCCATATGGGATAAAAACCCTGTGCAATGCAGTCGACCTCGTCGACTTCCTACTTCTTTTATTGCACCCACTCCCATACGAATCTGGCTACGCCTTGTACTTGTGTCGTTACCCGAAATGACGTGCTTTATTGTTCGACTAGTTTGTTAGCGTTAATTCACTACATTTTCGCCAAAACATCAAAGAAATGTCGCCGCTTTCGATGATTTAAGTTGCTTTTGGACCTATCAAAGACATATTCCTTGGGTGGAGAGTAAATATAAGACTGCAGGAAAAATTTCATAACGATGCAACAGACAGTTTTCAAAATAATTGATCGTGAATGGCGGCATTCATTTCTGGACAGACTATAATAGGGAAAGCTAACCCACGGCAAAAAATTTGCCCAGTGGACTCCCTAGTAGTAGAAGCTGTTAGTAGTAGTAGCATGTGTGTTCAAAGTGAGGGAACAAAAACAAACTGGATTAAACAGAATCAGGACGAGAGAGTGAATGTTGTTAGTGTCAAACTCTCCCACACTGAAATCACATTTCACATACTTCACTTAGATCAGAAACTGGGACACTAGGAGAGAACCCACATCACAGCACTTGGGATATTCTAATACGTGCTCCGTTCTCATCTTAAACAACCAGCCAATATCCCCAATACAAATAGTTAAGTTAGTTGCATATCCTTTACAGGACGTAGCAGTCAACCCCAGTATTTTTGGTTGTTCGTGATTCCTGGGCAAATTACGTTCAGTAGTTTGCCATTGCTTTCTGAACGGCCGGCACCCATGCCATTTAATAATAATAATTAAAAGAAAACAACAACAACGTAAGGCTGTCTGCTGGTACAAATAGTACCAGGTGCATTTTGATTTTGTGTCCGTTTCCCCTTTCCAGGGAGAACTGAGTGTCCATCAGATCCTCCAGAAACATCAGTTGGGGAACCCTTTGAGGCTACAAAGACAGTTCATAAATAAATGTACATGTATTGTTTGCCGCTCATAGAAGTAGAAGAAAGAAGGAGAGACTAGAGGACACACTAGCCCCCCCCCCCCCCCCCCCAAAAAAAAAAAAATAAAAAAAAATAAATGAAGTTATTGTTACCCCCACTGGGGTCCGAACCTGTCACCGCGAAATGACGGCAGCGCCTTGCTGCAGGAACTACGGTACTTTGACGCACGACCCACTTGTTGCTGTGCCTGAAAGTAATCACTGAAGTGTCTTCCGGTCTATATATGTTGCGTTTTCATGTATTTGTTTGCCGATGAAGGCTGGTCGCTGCAACGTCATTTGTTTTCCGCAACTGACTGCTTTGTAAAGCTGCATTCCTTTGTGTTCTTTTATTCTTCTTCTTCTTCTTCTTCTTCGTTCATCCGGAGTTTTTTTTTTTCGGACGTGATTGCGTTGTGCCTGTTTACAGCAGAGCTGCCGTTCTTGCGCCGTTAGGCCGACACATCCGACTTCTGCGGGCATTTGTTGACCGGGTTAACCTTCCCGGGGTTCTTTTATTCTATTTTCATTTCCATAGCTTAACCGAAGTTCCACAAATTTTATTCACGCATCGACAACACGGGAGAAATACATTCTCATCTATTGATGGGTTCTAGTAAACATAAAGGAGAGAGATTGAGATTAAAGGACTTAACAAAATAATGTGAAAATTACAGTTATAGACGCGCTTGGATTCGAACTAGTTGCTTGTAACTGGCACCGGTCCCTCGCTTAAGGAACAGGTGTTTATCGATGAATGAATGCCAGGCAAGAGATTGTGCAATATGTTGTTTTTAGCGTATATATTTAAATTTACTAATGGAATACATTATTTTGAATGACAGATGCCTTGCCATTAGTATTGGGACTATTCGCTGGCTGTTGAAGATCAGCATGAAGCACGCGGGGGAATGTCCAGCGTGCTGTTGTGTCGGTTCTTGACTCAACTCAGCCTAAAAAGACTGATGCAGCAGGGAGTGACCAGTGGATCTGGCCGACACGCCCAGGAACAGTGCAGCATTTACGTATAAGCTACACAAGCTATAGCTTGGGGCCCCCAAGAAAGTGGGGGGGGGGGGCCCAAAAAATATTGTCCGACAGAGCAATTTGTCATTGACATAGAATATCTGGACTTATAAAGGGCCCCATATTTCAAATAGCTTAGGGCCTTATCAAGTCTAAATCCGGCCCTGCCGAGGAAAGAGCAGACGGATACATATATTGCAAAAGGCTCCATTAGAACTCCGATCCGAGTACTACAGTGATGTGCGTTCTTGACTCAACTCAAGTCAGCCTAGAGAATGTTGTTGCAGAATTTGTGGATCTAACCGACACTCAGTACTCCGAGGAAACGCGAGACGGACACATAGTCCATCTGCATTTGGTACTATTAACATTGCGACTCTTCTCTGGCTGTTGAAGATGAGAACCGATCACGTAAAGGAATGTCCTGAGTGCTGAAATTGCGCTTCTCGGCTCAAAATTCCCATAGCCATACACACAGGTACCCCCATAGCGAGGAACTCTTCAATGAGAAAAGAGGAGAGAAGTGGGCGCTGCCTCTGTTTGACACAGAACCGGGTCACGTCTGCTAGACCATGGTGGTGTCTGTTTGCCGTGGACCAGCCCAGGTAGCCCGTCCTTCTCTGTGTCGGAATCCTCCTGCGCTACCGCACCTACCATCTTTACAACACTGAATTATTTACAGCTGTGACAACTTGTGAGAGTGATATTAATAACGCCGTTTAGGGTTCTGCTTGGCCTGAGTTGTTAAGACTTACAACGAGCTTAGATTAGTGATTAGTAGTCAAGATTCCAATTCTTAGTTTGAAACAGTGTGACTGTGAAAAACCATCCTTGCCGTGTCTAACATACTTACTTATTTAACTGTATCTACATTTTAATGTGAATAGTCCTTCCTGATTTAGCGCTACTGTTCAGTTTCAGACATGTGTAGGTTTCTCGTACTGCTTTAGTGGAAATTTACTAAACTAAATCGCATGTATTTTAGAACGATTTTAATTTTTGTTTCACGTGAATGTTATTGAATTGTTATGTTATCACGATAGACGTCCCTGCACTCTAGTAATTCCCATACGTGCTCAGTCCTCCGATGCAGCAGCCATACCAGAGTTTCTCTACTGGCCAGGCTTCACTCCCTGTCCGTGTAATCCAACTGGTGTTAGAGACTCGCCGCTGTCGGCTCTATATTATAATAATATATGGAGGCTTTATTCCTAGCATGCTGCGTTATCACAGCTGCAAGATTTAAGTGTTGCTCCCATTGAAAATTTAGATCACTTTTGATATATATTTTATACATTTAGTTCTGTGTGCAGTTCCTAACCCTAGCCCGAAACTTGAAAAGAACGCTCTGTTTTTCTATCACGATTTTAGATTTTTGATGGTAAACATCTTGTGAGCAGCCCCAGCTGCGAATAACACATACCTATGGGAGGCGTTATTCACAGCGCGCTACGTATATATATATATATATATATATATATATATATATATATATATATATATATATATATATAAATCAATCAGTCAATCATATATATCTTATATATAAAAAAGGATGTGCGTATCTCCGTATGTCCTTTATACGCTCGCGAACGGCCCATCCGATTGAGATGAAATTTTCTACACGCCTTCCTTTCATTCCAGAGATGCCAACTGTCGTAGTTTTTTTTTCTTCTTCCTCCTCCTCCCTCCTCCCTCCTCCCCCTCCCAAAATACGTACGTCCAGGAAATGGTCTTCTACATAGACACTTCTCTCTGAGGTCCGCGATAACATCGGGAACGAGAACTTATATGACTACTTATATAAATTAAATGAGATGCTTCACACCAGGAGCTGGGCGATGTCGGGCCGGGTCAGACAGACAGACAGACAGACAGACAGACAGATAGTCGGTAACGGGAACGGGAACTTATATGACTACTTATATGAATTAAATGAGATGCTCCCCACCAGGGTCTGGGCGAAGCCGGGCAGGGTCAGCTAGTATATATATAAATCAATCAGTCAATCATATATATATATATATATATATATATATATATATATATATATATATATATATATATATATATATATATATATATATATATATATATATATATATCTCTAAGAAACAGGTGACACCCAAATGTGAAATAGAGATAGAAGGGAAAATTCTTCACCAAGTGGATAGTTTTCAATATCTAGGGATATTTATAACATCAGATGGAAGATGCACAACAGAGATCAAGAGCAGAATAGGGCAAGCAAAGGCTGCATTTCAAAAAATGAAGAATATCTTATGCAATAAGTCGCTATCATTGAATGTAAGAAAGAGAGTGCTGAGGTGCTATATAGAACCTGTTTTGCTGTATGGCTGTGAATCTTGGAATATAAATGAACAAATTAGGAAGAGATTGGAAGCAACAGAGATGTGGTTCCTGAGACGAATGTTGTGAATTCCTTGGACTGCCACAGTAATTAATGACGAATGCCTTAAAGAGGCTGGCGAAACTAGAACATTATATACAACAATAAGAAAGAGACAAACAGCTTTTTTTGGTCATGTGATGAGAAGAGAGGCGCTGGAGAGCATCGTGACAACTGGAAAGATCGAGGGGAAGAGAGGCAGAGGCAGACCACGAAAAATGATGCTGGATGGATTGCGACAGTGGCATGGAAGAATAACGACAGCAGAGTTGATCCAGACAACCAAAGACCAAGATCTGTGGAGAGCCATGAATGCCTACGCCAGTCGGCACGGCACTTGATGATGATATATATATGTATATGTATATCAGCCCTGTCAGTTGTTTAGAAGCATATTTTAAGTAAGCTGCATGTCTTCAGCAGGACTTTGCAATCAACTCCATTTTCACGAAGCCTTCATCTGGTCATGATCCTGATATTTTGCAGTGCTGTTTCTGTGGCTTAGGAGTAATGAACAGTTTTACAATCTGGACACATCAGGGTTGAAGTCAGCTGTAGTTGATCTTGGAGCTGATCGTTTTGTGAACATTCGCTGGATCTTTTCTCCAAGACACTCTGGTGTGGTTGGAAATGAACAGGCAGACAGATTGGCTGGTGTTGCACCATTAAAGGGTCGTTCGATGCATGATGGCAGATGTGGTGAAGGGCCTTTGGGAGACTGTCATTTATGCAGAAGAACAGATGGACTATCATTGTCTAGAGAGAATGCAGCAGCAAAGGGTGGTCAGAGGATAGGGTCAACAGTCGTCACTCAATAAAGCAAGACGGACATATAATCAGATTGTAATGGGCACCATCAATATTGGAATTCTTCACTGGCTGTTGAAGATGAGGACTGAGCGCTTATGGGAATGCTTCAAGTGAGTGCAATATGTCGAACCGACTCGTTTTGTGTTGATTTTCAGAATAGTATGAGTGATGGCCATTCAAGATGCAGTGGCAGATCCCCCCCCCCCCCCCCCCCCCCCGCTCCCCCCCCTTGCAAATCCTTTACAGGACATTGCAGTCAACACCAGCATTTTTCAGCTGCTGTTGATGGCTTGGCAAGTTTTGCGTTCAGTAGTTTGCCATTGCTTTCTGAACTACCAGCTCATATACCTCCGTATGTAACTAGTGCGACGCGATCTGCTGCCGAATCTCGCGCAGCTGTGTTTTCGTACGTGGGTATACAGAATTATGAACAACGTCCTTAACCCCTTCGCCAAGGAGACTGGCGGTGGCAGATTACTGAACGTAAAATTGACTAGAAAATCACAAACAGCAGTAAATGCTGGGGTTGATTGCAGCTTCCTGTAAATGACATGCAGCTGACTTAAATCATGCTTCCTCCCCCGATGTGTTTCCACCTTGCCGCGGTAGGGGAGCTTGTGTGTCCCTCTGACCCCATGTGCTTGCCGATGGGTGAAAACTACATATCGGACAGCTTATGGGATAGGGGCCAGACTAAGAGAGACACAACCTGCTGCTCTGCGGGTTAGACTGAGGTGAGGATAACAGAAGTTTAAATCAGGCGCACAAAGTTCCTGGTCCGGACAAAACACTTAAGGCTCCCTGTCGAGGGCTGTGGCTGAACGCCTCTAAGCCACAAACCTTCGAATCTGAGAGCCGGGCCAATACCCTCCTACCGAAAAATAGAGGCGTGATACTGAGCAAGCTACATGCTCAGGTCTGATACAAGTTCGAAGGCTCTCAGCTGGGGGATATGAGAGATCCCTGGATGAGAGGGCCAGGCTGTTTCTCGTTCACTGCTGCACGAAGGTAAGGTGCTGAGCCGGCAGCACATGTAGCCTACCTTGTGAGCGAGTACAAAAAGTCAGAAAAGTGTCCCAGTCGAAGGAAATGGTTATGAAAACTGTCTGTATCTAACTCATAGAGAGTGTAGACAAAAGTGGAAGAACGTCTCAATGACGCGAAATGGGACGCACGGCGAGCGAACCTATTGCGTTGTCCGAAGTCAAAAATAAAAGCTTACCGAGTGGATGTCGCTCGCAGTCTGACCGCTCCTGGTGTGTGCTTGAGCGATCAGTGGCAAGCAAGACTGCCAACACATGGAAGTGAGGAACTAAAGCAGCCATGAGCAGGACGTGGCAACTCCTCGGGTGTGCCCAGTCTCAGAGCAATATGTGCCGGCTCTGCAATTATGGAAGCCTCCTTGGATAGCAAGGGAATGCCCATGATCTGACCCTGCCTTCCCTTGAGGGCCGACCGCGATGTCGTTGATCGTTCTATCTTGACCAGCTGAGATGTTGGCGACATCACAACAGTCTAACGTGCCTCGAAACCAGAGGAAGGCTAACCTCATTAAAAAATGCCCGCCGGAAATCGGAAGTGTCGTCCTACAGGTGGCAAACTAAAAATTGACACTACGCAATTACGTCCGAGTGAAATGTCTCGTCCGAATGTCTCTCGTGCTAAGAACAGCTCTGACTAAGTAGTTTTCCGAATGTCTGTCGTGCCTGGAACAGCTCTGACAGGCGCAACGACAAGCACATGACCGAAAACTCGCTGAGTGGATACCGTCTGCAAACTTGTCTGGTTTGTGCAGGAATGGCCCGGGGCACACGAAATGACCAATATATTGAAGTGAGGATTTAAAGCAGCCATGAGCAGGACGTGTCGATTTACCTCGGTGAGCCCAGAATCAGGGCGCTATGTGTCGGCCCTGCAACTATGGAAGCAACCTTGGATGGCGGAAAATGCTATGGACTGTCCCTGCCTTCCTTTGAGGGATGACCGTTGTCTTCGACCGTTCAACCTTGGCCAGCTGGGCTGTAGATGGCACCACAAAAGTGAGAGTCTCCCAGGAATGCTACCTGGTCAAAAAAGCACGCTGTAGCCGGATGTGTTGGCCTACGGGTTTCGGCCCAAGGGCACATAACTGACACACCGCAATCACATCTGAAAAAACACTCCGGATGAACGAAAAGAAGAAGAAGAAGAAATCATGCTTCTATCTAAACAATGAAATTGATGGAATGAATGCCACCATTTTAGGAATTAGTGAAATGTAATGACCAGGTGCGGGAAATAAATATTTAGAGACACACATAATTATTTACTCAGGAGGGAAGCAATACAAACAAAGAGTTTACATTATGTTAGATCATTCACTCACTGGCACCTCACCATTTTGATAGATGATAGTTTGTTACATTGTGCTTAAAAAAAAAAGAATAATAACTACAACCCTGGCGGTAAGACCTGGAATGGCATTAAACCTTGCCATAACAAAAAGTCTAGGCTGAATTGTAGAGACCATGTGTTGCCTGTGCAGCATGATTCCTCTCTCGGCCTGTCTAGTTTACTCTAGAGGAAAGGTACCACCAATAAGTCTGGAGCAAGACCAGCTGTAGATGCTGCTGGATCAGCAAAGTAATGGTCTAACTGTCCACCTGTTGAAGCTTTAATCCTAGACCAGTTGCCAAACAAGGCCTAGGGCCTGATCTGCTCTGCCATGACATTTAGTCTTTAGGTTGCATTTGCTCACACTAGGATAAGGCTTTTCCCCTCCCAGTTGTGCTCCTGTGTTCAAAGCTGTTGGCACAATGTGTAGTGTCAGGTTTGGTAAGCACCAGCCTACATTCTGTGCTAACAGAAAGCAGGTAGTACCATCTACTGGCATACTGTAGCTCAGTCATATCTGACTAAGACCTGACAGAATAATTCTGTATGTGCTGCTACTTGGATGTTCTCACTATACAGGAACCAGTCTTCACTGTGACAGTGTCAAGCAGTTTGTTTGACTTTTCCTCTGGAGCCCTGGTAATTTGTAGGTTTCTTTTCACATGGTGAACATTTATGTTTGGTTTATGTTTGGCATTTGTCTTCGACAGCAAAGAGTATCTCATCACACTTTTCTCCAAACTAGCAGGTCAAGCTTTGCTATTTTCTTCCCATATTACAGATATGAGTATTGTGTTCCTCAGGTGTGTCCATTCTTCTGTCACAAGACTGTCACTTTTAGGACAGCTGAAAGTTTCTTCGAGTCCTAGAACTTTTTTAATCATGACTTAATTTGGCCTCTTATTGATGGTCATTTGTGGTTTTCCATTCATCATCATGTGCCATGCTGATAAGCGTAGGTGGTCATGTTTTGCCATCTCACACGATCACCAGAATCGTGGATCAGTTCTGTGTTGTTTGTCGCAATTATGCCATTGGTCAAGCCATCAAGATATTTACTTCTCTGCCCTCCCCTTGTTCTTTCCCCCTCAGTGTTGTCAGTTGTCACCAAGTTCTCCAGTTTAGTTCTTCTCATTACATGCTCAAAACATCTTGACTGTCTACATCTAGCTTCTCTAATCAGTTTATGCTTTTCATTTGATTTTGTAGGACTTGATCACTGGTTTTTCTGTATGTCCATGGTATTCTTTGCATTTCCCTCAGATACCACATTTTCGCTACCACATGTACACAAAATTCAAGATTGGCAAGTCAGCCAGGTGCACATGTGGATTGGCGCCGCAGACACACAGATCACATATTCAAAGACTACCCAAACTACGACATATCTAGGCAAACATTCTGGCCTAGAGAAACATAATCAAGATCAAGTGCCATGCCGACTGGCATAGGCTTTCATGGCTCTCGACAGACCTCGGTCTTTGGTTTTCTGGATCTATTCCGCTGTTGATATTCCTCCATGCCACCGTCTCAATCCATCCAGCATAATTTCTCTTGGTCTGCCTCTGCCTCTCTTGCTCTCAATCTTTCCAGTTATCACGATGTTCTCCAATGCCTCTCTTCTCTTCACATGACCAAAAAAAAAGCTGTTTGCCTCTTTCTTATTGTTGTATATAATGTTCTAGTTTCATTAGCCTCTTTCAGGCAGTCATTGTTAGTTACTTTTGCAGTCCAAGGAATTCACAACATTCGTCTCAGGAACCACATCTCTGTTGCTTCCAATCTCTTCCTAATTTGTTCATTTACATTCCAAGATTTACAGCCATGGTTCTATATAGCACTTCAGCACTCTCTTTCTTACATTGAATGATAGTGACTTAATGCATAAGATATAGAGAAACAACAGTGGAAGATAAACTCTATGAACCACTGAGTGAACTAAGAAAGACAGTTAAATTCATATTCAAGACAACATATCAGTTAAAGACAAATTTCAGGCGAAAGAAAGAAGAAAGAAGAAAAAGGAAGAAGAAGATCCCCACTACAATTAGTTGTTTTTCAGCTTGTCTGAACATTGTCCACTTTTCACCAAAATACAAAAGTACACGTTTTGCAATAGGTTTGATTACTAGAACCATTTAGGTTGTGATCTAATTTTAACCACATCAGTGTTAGACTATAGTATAAAACATCAATTCAGATGGCTTGGTCATATAAGAAGATTGTCACAAGACATGCTCTAGCATTAAACACAGTGGAAAAGGCCAGAGGTTTCCCTCACTAAGGTCGAGGTAGATTAGAGGTTATGGCATCTGCCTCTGCCTCAAGCAGGCCAGGTTTATCTCATGGTGTTGCCTGTTTGGATCTTTAGAAAATAAGGTTTAGAGGGTTTTAAGAGGCAAGAGGATCGACTTCATTGCAACAGGTTTATCCCATATGGCTTGTCTCTTTCTGCTGGATGACCTCTCGAAAGCGCCACACAAACTCCCTAGCTCCAGCGACAACCCACAACCTTCAGAACGTGAGGCAAGCGGCTTAACCACTTCACCATAGAGACTCCATTACAAAAAAGAGAAAAGATGGTATCCTCCCCCTGGTCTCTGGGTAGTGTGTCAGACATCTAGACCTCTTAGAGAAAGATGACAAACTTGGAGGATCCCATGTTCACGTTGCCCACACTAAAAATCCCTTGGCAGCTGTATCTTGGAAATAGCATGTTTCTTCTTCTTCTTTTGGTTGCTTGAAATGTGTCTGTATCTACAACATTGTCTCTTGTGTGAACTTCTATAGGGCCTGGTACTGCACCAGCCTAGGGGTCCATACCAGGGCGAACACCATAATTTTTTGCAGTAATAGACATTTTTCATAGTGTGTTTGCTTTTCATTCTGATTACTGTGTTATGCCTCCTCCTGGCTGGTTGCCTCCATCTTCAGCACCAAATAGCAAACTGAATAAACCCAGGCAATTTTACCTGGACAAAATATCCAAATTAGAAAAGTTTCTCGAAAAGAAACAAGTATAGTGTGTTAGTTAGATAGTCGACAGATCATCCTCATTACACATCGAACCATTAAGTCCATAAGTGCTCAGATTCCATCCTCAGTAAATCCTGCAGCGTGTAGCGGCTCACGATACCAGTTTTGTGTGGGTTTATTAATCTGCTTTGGCTTCCTGCATAGTGTTCTTGTTTGGCCACACCTCTTTTAACTTGCTGTTCTCGCAGTATAGCGTATGTGATTTTGCAACACACAAATTTGGATCCTCACCTGTGCTATGGAGTTTGTGCGATGTGCTGGGATTCTCCTTGTGTGATCTATGGGAGAAGACTGGAGCACTTATAGAGGTGTCCAAATGCAATAAAAGTGATCCATTACAAATCCTAACCATCAAGACCTGACAAATTATGTATTGATGGAATCTGTGACTCTCTGACATTTCTTATCTCACACTACAAGTTGATTGGTTAGTTGTTTGGATGGTTGGTTGATTTTCTGGTTTATTTATTGGTTTTCAGGTTGGTTGTTTGACTGATTGGTTGGTTGTTATGTTAGTTGCGATTGAGCTGAAAGACTCTGAGCTTTAACTCTGAAATCTGTACTTTTAAATTCCTATATCAGTTGATATTTCTTGTGGACAAACACAAAATTTTATTTTTTCTTTTCCCCCCAGTTGTTATAGACATTTGACCAAGACATTTTAAAATTAGAAGTTTGGATTTCCTGTGACAAAAACACAATAAATATTTTAGTGCAGTGTAGCGGACATTTATCACTTCCTGGCCATGGATAATGTCAAGTTGTGTGCTTGAATTAACTACGTCATCACTTGTGGTAAGTACTTGTTGACTGTCCATTGTTTTAGTTACAAAATAGTTAATTGTTATTCAGATTTAGCATTGTGGCACTCTGGACAAACTCAAGAATGCCCCTTCTCTCTAAGGAAATGTCGCTAGGTGTAGTTGCTAGCTTTTTCAACAACACCATTTGTGCACAGTTTGGATTCATTTTGTGTTCTTTCTTTCCAGTGCTAATGGGAATGTCCCAAGTGCAGTGATGTTCATTCTTGATTTTTTTATGTTAGTTAGTCATCATGATTCCATCTTCACAGCAAAGGGTTGCCTCATAACGCACCATTCCTGTGCCAGTGACTATCACACAAAATGTCAAATGGAGCAGACAGGAGTCTTGACAAACCAATTGTTTATTGCCCAGCCAGCACTTAATGTGGTCTTTTACTATTTACATTTGGTTAGTTAGTCGACAGATCATCCTCATTGCACATCAAACCATTCAGTCCATAAATGCTCAGATCCCCTCCTCAGTAAATCCCGCAGCGTGCAACGGCTAATGACACCAGTTCTGTGGTGGTTTATCAATCTCCTTTGGCTTCCTGCATAGTGTTCTTGTTTGCCCATACCTCTTTTAACTTGCTGTTCTCGCAGTCTGACCATGGATGTAGATTCAGTCATCACTTGGTTCTCGCAAACGACTTACTTCTCATAGAGCATTCAGTATATCAGCCTGGTCCATGGCTCTCCTGCCTTCCAAAAATAGCCTCACCCACAAGCCTGTCAGCCTGCTCATTTCCTTGGACACCCGCATGCCCTGGCATGAAAATGAAACTAATCTTTGCCAGCCGTGACCAGAGCAAGCTAAAGAAAATCTGGCACTCCCGTGCCTGCTACCCCAGTGCCTGCTACCCCAGTGCCTGCTACCCCAGTGCCTGCTACCCCAGTGCCTGCTACCACTGTGTATTTAGCTTATTTGAAAGTCGTGTACTCAACTCATGTTTTTCATAGTGGTTATTTCTTCAAGTGGGTATCTGTGTGGAACCTCTGACACTGAAGACACAATATAGTTGCTATTACATTTACTTTTATATAGCATGGCCAAATGGAAAAGAGACCTTGTTCTTAAACTTCCGGTGTGCTGATGCCGAGGAAGTGGGTTCAACCCCTACACCGGCCAGCTGGACTAAAATGTTGACTTCTGGTCCTTGACTGGGGATGTAAATTACAAGTACATCAGAAGTCACAGTGGGTTGACCTGATGGTGAGGAACACCGGTAAATGGGAAAGCTAATCCACATTCAGCACTATTCAACACATTGTACTAGAAGTAGTAGCACGTGTATGGACTGCGCTTTGAGTTCAAAGCGAGCAAACTCAAAAATAATTCTTCTGCTCTTTATCCCCCATAGGAGGATAAGTCTTAAATGAATTGACTCCATGCCACCTTATCTATGGCCATCTCCAGCAGCTGCCTTCATGTCCCTCTCATGTTACCACCCATTTGTCCCTCCCAGTTCTTACTTAGTTCTAACACTCCAAGTGTCAATCCTGGAGATCCGGGAAGGCTAACCCAGTCAACAAACGCCCGCAGAAGTCGGATGTGTCAGTCTAAGGGCGCAAATAAACCTAGCACAACGCAAAAACGTCTGAGTGAGAGTGGAATGTCTCAAAGCACCTGGGAAGTTTAACCCGGTCAGCAAACACCTGCAGAAGTCAGATGTGTCAGCCTAAGGTCACAAAACTTGGCACAACACAATTATGTCTGAAAAAACACTCCGGATGAACGCAGAAGAAGAAGAAGAAGTAGGAGATGTTTCTAGGTGAAAGGTGGTAGGTTGTCAATCCAGACTCCTTGGGGCTTTCTCCACATCATGACATACCTCTTCTAGGTGAAAGATGGTAGGTTGGAAATCTAGACTCCCTGTGGCTTTCTCCACACCATCTTCTTCTTCTTCTTCTGCGTTCATCCGGAGTTTTTTTTCCCCCGGATGTGACTGCGTTGTGCCTGTTTACAGCATAGCTGCGTTCTTGCGCCGTTAGGCCGACACATCCGACTTCTGCGGGCATTTGTTGACCGGGTTAACCTTCCCGGGGGTTTCTTAGGACGTTTGACTCTCACTGTTTCCACACCATCTCATACCTCTTCTAGGTGAAAGGTGATAGGTATGTTGGCAATCTAGACTCCTTGTGGCTTTCTCCACATAATCTCATACATCTTCTAGATGAGCCTCCTTTCATCCTGGTTGGCTGAGCTGTTCTTCTCCCTTTATCTTTAGACTTGTTCATGGTTTGGTGGAGTTTGCACCTACACTTTTCTCCAGAATGGGCGCAGTTAGCCACTCCATTGCCACTTCTGATGACATGCATGGAAGGTTACAGTTTACTATTCACTGCTTCCCTTAAGGAGCTATGTAGCACATGGGCCAGTTTGGACATTTACTGCTGGCAAATTTGGCCAAGACATCAACAACAGCAGTAAAATGCTGGTGTTGACAGCAATGTCATGTAAAAAGGATATGACAAAAAAAAACAAAATTGGCCAACTGTTCATGTGTGATGAGAATCATGACTCCATGTTAACATCTGTAGACGATAAACTCAAAATAAATTAAAGGTAGCACCAATTAGATTAATCAGTTTAAACGTTTAATCAGTACAACTGTATGGATAAGAAACATGAAGACTAAAACGATTACTACTAAACTGAACACATTCACTAATTGGTACTTGTAAGTAATATGATGACTTAAATCGTATCACAGAAACACCAATGTCCTGCTCGTGGAGAAAACTAGACAAAGACGATTGAATCTAAAGATAAGGAAAGACACTGGCAGTGGACAGGACACACACTAAGAAAGCCTGAGAATAGTGTAATTTAAAAAAAAAAGTTACACTATTCTCAGGCTTTCTTAGTGTGTGTCCTGTCCACTGCCAGTGTCTTTCCTTGTGCTTGATCTGGAATACGCAAGGCAAATTAAATAAAGAAATACCTAGCATGCCTATTTATGGTCTTAAGTTGGCGATGGTAGGTAGAGGATCTCTTTGTAGGGACAATGGCAACAGTCATGGCGGTATGGTCACTGCCAAGAAGGAAAGCAATGGCAGACTGCTGGCATACGCCCTTGATCTGTGCAACTGCTGGTGGTGGTGGTGGTGGTGGGGGGGGGGGAGGGGGGCGATACTGACACCCACTTTGGGAGCCTCTGATGTCAGCACTTGACTGTAGCACATGATAGGATGTGGCTGGTTGGTGTACATGTACACCAGTCTCTCTCTCTCTCTCTCTCTCTCTCTCTCTCTCTCTCTCTCTCTCTCTCTCTCTCTCTCTCTTGTTGTGGTCTTACTTGTGGCAGCACTTGACCTTGTTCACACTGCTTGAACATTACATGTCCGCTCTTCTGAGAATCTGTGATCTGTTTTGTGTTCAGTGTGGGTGTATCATGTATTGTTTGTGACATGTCATGTATTGTTTGTGGCATGTCATGTTCTGTATTCAGTGTGCGTGTCATGTATTGTTTGTGGCATGTGATGTTTGTGTTTAGTGTGTGTGTATCATGTATTGTTTGTGGCAGGTGATACTTTGTTTGTGGCATGTGATGTTTTGTGTTCAGGATGGGTGTATCATGTATTGTTTGTGACATGTCATGTATTGTTTGTGGCATGTCATGTTCTGTATTCAGTGTGCGTGTCATGTATTGTTTGTGGCATGTGATGTTTGTGTTTAGTGTGTGTGTATCATGTATTGTTTGTGGCAGGTGATACTTTGTTTGTGGCATGTGATGTTTTATGTTCAGGATGGGTGTATCATGTATTGTTTGTGACATGTGAGTTTTGTGTTCATGGTGTGTGTATCATGTATTCTTTGTGACTTGTGTTTTGTGTTCATGGTGTGTGTATCATGTATTCTTTGTGACTTGTGTTCATGGTGTGTGTATCATGTATTGTTTGTGACATGTGTTGGTTTTGTTTAGGGTGTGCATATCATGTATTGTTTGTGACATGTGTTGTTTTGTGTTCAGGGTGGGTATATCATGTATTGTTTGTGACGTGATGTTTTGTGTTCATGGTGTGTGTATCATGTATTCTTTGTGACTTGTGTTTTGTGTTCATGGTGTGTGTATCATGTATTCTTTGTGACATGTGTTGGTTTTGTTTAGGGTGTGCATATCATGTATTCTTTGTGACATGTGTTCATGGTGTGTGTATCATGTATTGTTTGTGACATGTGTTGGTTTTGTTTAGGGTGTGCATATCATGTATTGTTTGTGACATGTGTTGTTTTGTGTTCAGGGTGGGTATATCATGTATTGTTTGTGACGTGATGTTTTGTGTTAGGGTGGGTGTATCATGTATTGTTTGTGATGTGATGTTTTGTGTTCATGGTGTGTGTATCGTGTATTCTTTGTGACTTGTGTTTTGTGTTCATGTTGTGTGTATCATGTATTCTTTGTGACATGTGATGTTTTGTGTTTAGGGTGGGTGTATCATGTATTCTTTGTGACTTGTGTTTTGTGTTCATGGTGTGTGTATCATGTATTCTTTGTGACTTGTGTTCATGGTGTGTGTATCATGTATTGTTTGTGACATGTGTTGGTTTTGTTTAGGGTGTGCATATCATGTATTGTTTGTGACATGATGTTTTGTGTTCATGGTGTGTGTATCATGTATTCTTTGTGACTTGTGTTTTGTGTTCATGGTGTGTGTATCATGTATTCTTTGTGACTTGTGTTCATGGTGTGTGTATCATGTATTGTTTGTGACATGTGTTGGTTTTGTTTAGGGTGTGCATATCATGTATTGTTTGTGACATGTGTTGTTTTGTGTTCAGGGTGGGTATATCATGTATTGTTTGTGACGTGATGTTTTGTGTTTAGGGTGGGTGTATCATGTATTGTTTGTGACGTGATGTTTTGTGTTCATGGTGTGTGTATCGTGTATTCTTTGTGACTTGTGTTTTGTGTTCATGTTGTGTGTATCATGTATTCTTTGTGACATGTGATGTTTTGTGTTTAGGGTGGGTGTATCATGTATTGTTTGTAACATGTGAGTTTTGTGTTCATGGTGTGTGTATCGTGTATTCTTTGTGACGTGATGTTTTGTGTTCATGGTGTGTGTATCATGTATTCTTTGTGACTTGTGTTTTGTGTTCATGGTGTGTGTATCATGTATTCTTTGTGACATGTGTTGGTTTTGTTAAGGGTGTGCATATCATGTATTGTTTGTGGCATGTGATATTTAGTGTTCAGGGTGGGTGTATCATGTACTGTTTGTGACATGTACTGTTTGTGACATGTACGGTGATATTTTGTATTCAGCGTGTGTGTATCATGTTTTGTTTGTGACATGATGTTTTGTTTGTGACATGTGATGTTTTGTGTTCAGTTTTAATTTATCATGTATTGTTTGTGACATATTTTGTGTTCAATGTGGGTTTATCATGTATTGTTTGTGACATGTGATATTTTTTGTGTGACATGTGTTTTATGTTCAGTGTGTATGTGTATCATGTATTGTTTGTGACGTGTGATGTACTGTTTGTGGCAAGTGATATTTTGTTTGTTATATACATGTGATATTGTGTGTCCAGTGGGTGCATCATGTGTACATTGCTACAGAACAGACAGCTGAGTCACTGTAAAATAAATATTAAATAGTCTCCTGCTGTGTGTCTGTGATATGATAACGCCGTCACAGTTTGCAGGCCTGAGAGCAACAAGGAATAAAATATAAATGGCCAATCTTTTCCTCATGTTGGCAAGCGACAAGCCCAAGCGTCGACTCGGTCGTGATCATTGCATTCAGTGATATTCGCTATCAACTGTGCTAGCTCACTATAGCTTTCAATATTATATTGTCTAGTGTGTCCTCAAATGTCTACTTCTTTCTTATATTTCTGTGTGACGATCAGTACCTATATATAATATCTATTTCTCATGCTATTTGTTTTATAAGCTGGAGGAGGAAAACTGCATCTTCGTTACATTGAGATGACAGCCCGTGGCCACACTATGACCTTTCTCGTCATGCAGTGAGGATAAGAATAAATCGAAGTTCTAAATATTTCTGAACTCGGCAATCATTTCCTGTTACCTCCATCCCCCAGTGTCACATCTCTCCTCATATCTCTCCCAGGCACATGCATTTATCCGCCTTTAGAAGCGAACTTCAGGCCAGTCGCCTTGCGATTTTCGTGCAATGTCAGCGCGCGTATCAGCTCCTTCGATTTTCTTCCCCGCGCGGAATCATGCGCTATAATTTGCCCAATTTTTGAGTACTTCACTGTGGTTATCTCGCCCGGTGTTGATCTGCTGTTGTCTGGAACAGGCTGTCTGTCCTCTTGTTGCTTATAACTGCGTCGTTGCACAGGTGTCTACACATGTGGTAGCCTAGCGTGATTATTCCCTTGTTAGTGTAATTATTATACTTGCTGACAGTGTTATTTTTTGCCGCTTTGATTGAGTTGCCTGGGCTCGTTACCTGCGAAAGTGAGGGAAAGGTTTGCCACCTGTTGCTTCGTGCATTCAAGATAACGAAATGTAATGGCGCTATCACATCACAGACCCATAGTAAGAAGTTTGGGACATTTATTGTGTGTGTTGAGTTGAGTCAAGAACTGATATCGCCACACTAGAGACCACACCCCCCCCCCCCCCCGCCCCCGTCCTCATCTTTAAAAAAAAAGTCGCTTTCAGGGTTGACTTCATTGCACCAGGTTTTTATCCGATATGGCTCAGTCTCTTTCCGCAGCGAACTGCCGAAAGCGTCGCACCAAGCACGAACTCCGTACCTCCAGCGACAACTCCCAGGAGTCTCCGAAATAAAACGCACTCGTGATCCTGAGGACGCGGTCCGGAATCGAACCCACATCCTTCGGAGCCCCAGTCAGACGGCTTGACCACTTCGCCACGGAGATTCCCTCCTCATCTTTAACAACCAGTGAAGAGTCCCAATGCTAATGGGATTGCAATCTGATTATGTGTGCGTCTGCCTTTGCTTGGAGTACAGAGTGTCGGTCAGATCCCCTGTCACTCCTCGCCGCACCATTCTCTCTAGGCAATGAAGGTATCGGTGTTCGTGCACACTATACACATGATCCCAAAGGGCCCTGACCACACCTGCCTTATCATGCACCAGTACTCCACCCAGCGGCGTAGAACCAGCCAATCTGTCCGCCTGCTCGTTTCCCAACACACCAGCATGTCCTGGGGACAAGATCCAACGTCTTCTCCTTGTCGTTGATGTTTGAATTGAAGCATGCAACTCTGCACGAATCATGCCTGCCTTCGCCCTTCTCACCACTCTTTGCGAGTTCGTTACAATCACGGCGTGTGTGTGCTGTATATCCTCCAGCCAGCGGTGACTGCCTCCACCTCCATTCTCAGATTGGATGAATGTTTTTTTGTTTGGGATTTCAGGGAGTACGTTTAGGGAGTTGACCGTACGATTAGGGAGTTGACCATACGTTTAGGGACCGCTTCTAGAAATGGTGACCATTTAAATATATGTATTAAATGGATAAAAAATATGTTTATTAGCGTAGAGGTACATGATAATACACTCTGCCATTCTAGCATTTTGGGAATGTGGTCTTTTTCTTCTTCTTCTTCTTCTTCTTCTTCTTCTTCTTCTTCTTCTTCTTCTTCTTCTTCTTCTTCTTCTTCTTCTTCTTCTTCTTCTTCTTCTTCTTCTTCTTCTTCTTCATCATCATCAGAGTCTCTGTGGCGAAGTAGTTAAGCTATCTGCCTCGGGCTCTGACGGTTGTAGGTTCGATTCCGGGCCACATCCTTTGATTCACGATTGCATTTTTCAGAGACTCCCGAGGGTCGTCGCTGGAGCTACGGAGTTCGTGTTTTATGCGACGCTTTCCGCACTGCGGAAAGAGACTGAGCCATGCAGGATAAAATCCCGGTGCAATGAAGTCGACCCTGTCGACTTTTAAGCGACTTTTTAAGCTACATTATCTTCATCATCATAATTATCATCTTCATTATCTTCATCTTCTTCATCACTTACTTCATCATCATCATCATCTTCATCATCGTCATCTTTATCATTACCTGCTTCATCATCATCATCATCATCATCATCATCATCATCATCATCATCATCATCATCATCTTCATCACCAGCTTTTTCATCATCAACATCTTCTTCATCTTCCTCTTCTTCTTTCTTGGATAGTTATTAATTCAACATCTGACTCAGTTAGTAATTCACATACTTAGATCAACACAATCTCTCAACCAAACCAACCCTGTAACAATAAACATGAAGGCAATGTTCTAGTCTGTTTTCTTGAATGAGGAAAATGTGGCCCAGTGTTACATGTTTGGGAACCCCCGTGTTCACTATACATAGTGCGGTGTGTTTGTGCGGGTAGGGAGTATTGGCTAGGGTTTCAGGTGCTGGCGAGATGCAGACTTCATCACGAGGCCGCCTATCTTAGGTAGGCTCCTTTAGTTACAGCAGATTACCGACCATAAGGTAGACCTCAGTGATTGTAGGACTGGTTATCTACTGCGTGTAGCTCACTCAGCCTTCCAGGCGTTTGTTGCTGCTGCTATTTCTTTCGTTCGCTTGAAATGCGTCTATATCTGCAATGTACTTGTATGAAATTTGTCTATAACTGCAATGTTGGCTCGTGTATGAAATGCGTCTACATCAGCAATGTCTCTTGTATGAAATTTGTCTATAACTGCAATGTTGGCTCGTGTATGAAATGCGTCTATATCTGCAATGTTGTCTCTTATATGAAATTTGTCTGCAACTGCAATGTTGGCTCTTGTATGAAATGTGTCTATAACTGCAATGTTGTCTCTTGTATGAAATATGTATTTAACTGCAAGTTGTCTCTTGTATGAATTTCACTGTCTTTTGTTTAGTTCACTTAGTAGTCCATAGAGTGTACCTTCCACTGTTGTTGCTCTAGGCCAGACGGTTTGCCTAGACATGTTGTATATTGGACAGTCATGGAGTATGTGATCTGCTATCCGCGGCACCAATCCACACGGGCACATGTCTTGACCGTGTACGTCTAATTTCTCTGGTCATTTTACGGTTTTTATTTGTTTCTTATAGGACTTGCTCACTGGTTTTTCTGTCCGTCCAGAGTTGTGGTTCCTGGAACGAATGTTGCGAATTCCTTGGACTGCTAGAGTAACTAACAACGACTGCCTGAAACAGGCTAATGAAACTAGAACATTATATACAACAATAAGAAAGGGACAAACTGCTTTCTTTGATCATGTGATGAGAAGAGAGACATTGGAGAACATCGTGACAACTGGGAAGATCAAGGAGAAGAGAGGCAGAGGCCGTCCAAGAGAAATGATGCTGGATGGACTGAGACGGTGGCAGAGTTGATCCAGAGCATCAGAGACAGATATCAATGAAGAGACATGAACGTCTACGCCAGCTGGCAGGGCACTTGATGATGATGACCTTAGCTATTAGTATCCCGTGAATCACTTGCGCTAGTTATATTTTTTTTAAATTCGCATATCCTTTACAGGACATCGCTGTCAACATCAGCAACGTTCCGCTGATTGTTGATTTCTTGGCAAGATTAGCTCAGTAGTTTGCCATTGCTTTCTGAGCGGCCGGCTCACTTATCCCGCAAGTCACCAACCCGGGTAGAACCGCTTCCAATTCTCGCGCGCTGCGTTACCCTGCGTGGATAAACGGGATTACGGAGAAAGTCGTGTAACCCCTCGGCCAGAGTGATCGGCCTAGTTATATTAGGGTTTGGTTATTATGACTAAAAACTCGGTATCCTAACTTGTAGCTTGTTGTCCTAGCTTGTAGCTAGTTCTCTTTCGTGTGACTAGTTATATTGTCTGTTGGTTAATTATCCTAACTTGTGGTTAGTTATCCTGTCTTGTTTCTAGTTATCCTGACCTGTGGCTAGATTTCCTAAACTGTGGCTAGATATCCTATCTGTTCGTTATTTATCTTAACTTGTTGGTGGTTATGTTATTTTGTGGCTAATTATTCTGTCTTTTAGCTAATTATCCTAACTTGTGGTTAGTTATCCTAGCTTGTAGCTAGTTATCCTAACTTTTAGCTAGTATCCTAGCTTGTAACTATTTATTCTAGATCCAAGCTATCTTAAGAGTTGGTTATCATAACTAGGAGCTGTGCATGTTAAAACTAGTAACATGAGCACCTGGGTATCCTAACTAGAAGCCGGCTATCTTAAAATGTGTTCTCTTGTGAGCTAGTTTAGTTTAGTTTAGTCTACGGATCAACATCACGGCACACTGGTGTAACCCATAAGTGCTCCGTTCTACTCCTAACTCAAGCCTGAGTCCAGAGAATCTCAGCTCAGTGCACGAACTCCGTAGCACCGGCGAGGATCCTGAAATACTTTGGGTAGACTATTAACTCGAAATTTTGCCCGGGCAGCGCCGTTAGGCTACTCTTTTTCGATTTCCAACTACCAAGGGATTTTTTACGTGCGCAACAATACACAGGGGCGTCCGATCTCACAACCCAGAGACCAGGGGAAATTTTATTACTAGAAGTCAACGTGAAAAAATCCAGACCCTCGCCGGGGCTTGAACCCGGAACCTGCAGCACTCGAGGCGGACACCATACCTCGAGATCACTCAGCCCCCTCTTGTGACCTGGTTATGTCAAATATTTATCCTACCTCGAAGTTGTTTATCTCAGTTAGTTATCCACACTAGGGGATAGTTTGCCTTCGCTTGCTTTAAACTCAAGCATAGTCCATACACGTGCTACATCTTCGAGTGCACTGGGCTGATTTTTTGCTTGTGGTTTAGCTTTCCTGTTACCAGTGTCCCTCGCCATCAGGCGAACCAACTCCGACTTCAGAGGTACTTGTAATTTACGTCCCCTAGTCAAGGACGAGAATTCAACATTTTAGTCCAACTGACCGGTGTATTGATTAAACCCGCTGCCACGGCATTAGCACACCGGAAGTTTAAGAGTGATCTTTCGTATCCATTCAGCCATGCTGACCCCCACTAGGGGGATAGTAACTTTAGAACCAATCATATCAGAAATCATTTTCTTTGCTAGTAACTAATTAGCATAGCTGGGGACTAATTATCTTATGCGCTGTATATCCTATATCCTATATAGAAGTTAGTTAACATGTAGTTGTCCTAAAGCTGTTTATCACAGCAAGGTCCCGCCATTCCAGTACGGCAGTCATGAAATCGTCGTGGTTTTCTACAGCAGGGACCCACTTCAACGTGGGGACTAATGGTGTGTGCCTGTCAGAGAAATACGTACTTAGGTTATAGATAAGATTAATTGCCTTGTAAAACTGGGTAAGCTGACGGCGGCCGTACGTGTATGCGGGCTGTCATTCCTGTGGACTTTCATTGCTTCTGTTCAGTGCGCTGATATAAATCTGTAGTTTGCTCGACAATTTCCATGCGTTAAATATATTTATGGCTATTGATGTGCACTCGGAGAAAAGACGGGTTATAAATGTCCCGATTCTTCCCGCTGCGTCGTGAATTGTTATGCGCAGGATGTCTTTTAGAATTCTCGTTAGCGAAGTGGATAGACACCGGCCTGCCAACCTAGTGGTCATGGGTTTGATCCGCAGCTGGGCGATTTGGATTTTAAAGAACTGTCCTGGGCTCCCAGATCGACCCAGCCTAAAATGGGTACCAAGAATGCCTTGGGAAATAAAAACGGTCGGCGTGTATATTGACCACATGACCCACCGAGTGCCGACTGGTCCACACAAATATAGGTCTTGCAGCGCCTGCCAGATGCGCCTCAAAGGGTCGTTGAATTCTACTTGACTGTGGAAGTCTTTGATACCACCCTGTGTCCACCTGAGTGATGGTCGACAGCGCCCGTTTCTTCCATGAGCCACGACTTCCTTGACTATCTTTCTAGACCACTGTGACGTTGAACAGAGAGTCAGAGCCAACAGAAAGTAGGTTTGGACCAAACAAGAATGGATGGCGGGAAATGGGAAGTGGGGGCTGTGCCGCAGTTATGACTTGAGAGTTGTTAGTATGGTAGCAAACATGTATAATGTATCAAAATAAAGCAGGTTGCTTAGGGAGAATTACTGTATTGATACTTTATTTGATACAGCATTTTTTCAGTGACAACATTTTGGCAATTTATAAGCCCATGGCAGGTACGGGAAGCCACTTAAGGCGATTAATCATCCCATGACACTTGACCGGTTAATTCGGCCATAGTATCTCCGTGTCCAATCCAGGTTTCTTCCGTGTTCAGTTCCGAAAAGGTTAAAGTTGATGGAATCAACTTCCTGGAATCGGGTTTTACCACATGTGGTTCGGTCTCTCTCCGCGGGACGAGAAGCCGCCTGCTGAGAACGTCGCGTAGAACATGTGTATTGTGTCCGTGATGTTATGTCTGTCACGTATCGTATGTTGTAGCATTGTAAACATACAGTGTAATATAAGGATACGTGGGAATATTCTTAAACAAGTAAATCCGTACAGCTGTCTCGGAGCAGTTATAACATCTGATGGGAGATGCCTTGAAGAGATTAGAACAAGAATCGCCATGGCGGATGTAGCCTTTTGTAAAATTGAAAACATACTGACCAATCAAAAGAAGTCAATTGCAACGAGAATAAAGAAAAAGAAAGAAAAAAAAGGGGGGGGGGGTGAATAAAAAGGGAGAATAAGGGTGTTGAGGTGCTACATAGAACCTGTACATTTGTATGAATGTGAAGCGTGAACTATGAGCAGACAAGCTAAAGAAAAAAAAAAAAAAACACATCTTGGCAGTGTATATGTGGTTTCTGAGGAAAATGAAAAGAATACAGAAAACCAATAAGCAAGTCCTACAAGAGGTAGATTAAAGCCGCAAACTGATTAGTGAAATTAGACGTAGACTGTCAACATTTTTTTTTTTTTATGGCACGTTATGAGAAGGGGAAAAAAACTTAGAGAACTTGGTGACAACTGGCAAGATTGAGGGGAAATGAACAAGAGAACAATAGTGAAGTAAATATTTGGGTGGCTTGACCACATGGCATGACCGAGACAGGAACACAGAGCTGATCGACGACTTTGGTGATCGTGTAAGATGGCCAAACTTGACCGTCAACGGTTACCGACCGAGGGTTGCTAGATCACTGTGATTTTTTTTTTTTAAAAGAGCCAAGTCATGAAATAAAAAAGCCAAAAAACAACAACATTGCCCTATAAAAATATCTATTAAAATATATTTACATCACATAAATACCTCTTCTTCAAATAAGTATTCCTCTTCATTGTTGAGAAATTCAGTACAGGATTCCTTATTAGGGATATGCACTTCGTTCGGTGCAATTTTATCTGACAAAGAGTGCTGCCACATCCATGGGCTACCATTATTTCACCTACGTATTCGATGATGCGTATGGCCATGCTAACAACAATTTATAATTCTGCTAATTTGACTTTATAATCAGTTTTCTTACTTATTTGCATCACTGAAAGTGTTTTTTGTGAAGAAAATGACACGAGCCGCTTGTGTTTTTCTGTTGTTTCATGATTTGCGATATTTATCGGATTTGGCGTTAAAAAAGCCAATCTGGCAACCCTGTTACCGGCATGGCACTTGACGATGATGTAGCATTGTCGGTTCTCTGACCCAGCATGTATGTGCTTTCTGTTGTATGTCTTCTCTTCCCTCAGTAAAACTGACGACATTGTTCCAGTTCCACCCAGTGTATCTATCTACTGTTACACGTTTCTTGATTGGTTCACATCCTCAGGCCTCAGCGCTAGCCAATACCGTCTTAATGAAAGGGAGCGGCCGTTTCAAACACATTCATTTACTGTCGCGGTTATGTTTCTCTGCCATGTGTTCAGTGAAAAGCGTTACCAACACATCTTAACAGCCACCAGAATAAACGCGTTTCTTTTGTGAACAGATGAAAATGCAACGACTGGCTTTATCGCCTCGGATCGTAAACATTGAGGAAACAGTCGGCTTGACTAAATCGGAGAAGAAATGGCTGAATGTGCGGTTTTCGAGACGTCATGTTACTTTATGTTTGCAAAAAGATTGTTTATGTTTGCAAGTGCACATAGTGTTTTAGCGTTAGATTAACCAGTACGAGAGTATAGAGCTTATCATCATAATGCTTGCTTGCTTGCTTGTGTTCGCTGGCTGTGATATCCAGCGCGAAGTCCTGTATGTCGGATGAAGACATCCTGTTATCCAACATCAATGTGATGTTTGCGTGAGTATCCGTTGTTCCATGTCTGGCTTATTGGTGTGCAGACTGGTAGTTCCTCGTCGTGCAGGCAGACACTCTCCCACTTCGAAGGAATCAACGACCCTACTGACTTTAACCAGGACCCCGAAGGGACCTGTTGCCCAGGACGCTCGGCGAGGACGCGTCAATAGGTCTTGGCCAGCATAGAACCCAGCCCTTGTGCCTTGGAAACACCTCTGCGTCCCATCATCATAATGTGCCATGCCGTTAAGCGTGAATGGTCATGTTTCGCCGTCTCATACGATCACCAGAGTCGTGGGTCAGCTCTGTGTTCTTGTGCCGACCATGCCACTTGGCCAAGCCATCCAGATATTTACTTCTCTGCTTTCTCCTTGTTCTTTCCCCCTCAATATTGCCAATTGTCACCAAGTTCTCTAGTTTATTTCTTTTCCTAACGTGTCCACAAATTGTCACTGTCTACGTCTAATTTCTTTAATCAATTTACCGTTTTCATTTATTTCTTGTAGGACTTGCATCGTATAGAGAAAGTAAAGGAGAGGGGGCATGGGAGTCTCCGTGGCGAAGTGGTCAAGCCGTTTGACTCAGGCTCCAAAGGTTGTTGGTTCGATTCCGGGCCGCGTCCTTCGGTTCACGAATGCATTTTTTGGGAGACTCCTGGGGGTCGTCGCTGGAGCTACGGAGTTCGTGCTTTGTGCGACGCTTTCCGCGCTGCGGAAAGAGACGGAGCCATATGGGATAAAAACCCGGTGCAATGAAGTCGACCCTGTCGATTTTTAAGCGACTTTAAAGGGGAGAGGGCGTGGTATCTCTTTGGCTAAGTGGTTAAGCCACGCTGTGAAGGTTTTGGGTTCGATTCTAGGCTCCGGCATTCGGTTCGCGAGTGCATGTTTCTTGGAGAATCCTGAGGGTCGTCGCTGGAACTACGGAGCTCGTGCTCTGTGCGACGCTTTCGGCAGGCCACTCTGTGGAAAGGGACATCAATATGGGATAAAACCCGGTGCAATGAAGTCGAGATTCCCGCCTTTAAACCTCCGTTAAGAGCTAGATTAATGAGTACAAGAGTATAGTCACCCGTGTATGTAGATGGTGTTTGTGGAGTTATATTAATGAGTACTAGATTATAGTCACCCGTGTAGGTAGATGGTGTTTGTGGAGTTATATTAATGAGTACTAGATTATAGTCACCCGTGTAGGTAGATGGTGTTTGTGGAGTTATATTAATGAGTACTAGATTATAGTCACCCGTGTAGGTAGATGGTGTTTGTGGAGTTATATTAATGAGTACTAGATTATAGTCACCCGTGTAAGTAGATGGTGTTTGTGGAGTTATGTTAATGAGTACAATAGTATAGTCACCCGTGTAGGTAGATGGTGTTTGTGGAGTTATATTAATGAGTACTAGATTATAGTCACCCGTGTAGGTAGATGGTGTTTGTGGAGTTATATTAATGAGTACAAGAGTATAGTCACCCGTGTAGGTAGATGGTGTTTGTGGAGTTATATTAATCAGTACTAGATTATAGTCACCCGTGTAGGTAGATGGTGTTTGTGGAGTTATATTAATCAGTACTAGATTATAGTCACCCGTTTAGGTAGATGGTGTTTGTGGAGTTATATTAGTGAGTACTAGATTATAGTCACCCGTGTAGGTAGATGGTGTTTGTGGAGTTATGTTAATGAGTACTAGATTATAGTCACCCGTGTAGGTAGATGGTGTTTGTGGAGTTAGATTAATGAGTACTAAATTATAGTCACCCGTGTATGTAGATGGTGTTTGTGGAGTTATATTAACGAGTACTAGATTATAGTCACCCGTGTATGTAGATGGTGTTTGTGGAGTTATATTAATGAGTACTAGATTATAGTCACCCGTGTATGTAGATGGTGTTTGTGGAGTTATGTTAATGAGTACTAGATTATAGTCACCCGTGTAGGTAGATGGTGTTTGTGGAGTTCGATTATTGAGTACTAGATTATAGTCACCCGTGTATGTAGATGGTGTTTGTGGAGTTATATTAATGAGTACTAGATTATAGTCACCCGTGTATGTAGATGGTGTTTGTGGAGTTATATTAATGAGTACTAGATTATAGTCACCCGTGTATATAGATGGTGTTTGTGGAGTTATATTAATGAGTACTAGATTATAGTCACCCGTGTATATAGATGGTGTTTGTGGAGTTATATTAATGAGTACTAGATTATAGTCACCCGTGTATGTAGATGGTGTTTGTGGAGTTATATTAATCAGTACTAGATTATAGTCACCCGTGTAGGTAGATGGTGTTTGTGGAGTTATGTTAATGAGTACTAGAGTATAGTCACCCGTGTAGGTAGATGGTGTTTGTGGAGTTATATTAATGAGTACTAGATTATAGTCACCCGTGTATATAGATGGTGTTTGTGGAGTTATATTAATGAGTACTAGATTATAGTCATCCGTGTATGTAGATGGTGTTTGTGGAGTTATATTAATGAGTACTAGATTATAGTCACCCGTGTATGTAGATGGTGTTTGTGGAGTTATGTTAATGAGTACTAGATTATAGTCACCCGTGTATATAGATGGTGTTTGTGGAGTTAGATTAATGAGTACTAGATTATAGTCACCCGTGTATGTAGATGGTGTTTGTGGAGTTATGTTAATGAGTACTAGATTATAGTCACCCGTGTAGGTAGATGGTGTTTGTGGAGTTAGATTAATGAGTACTAAATTATAGTCACCCGTGTATGTAGATGGTGTTTGTGGAGTTATATTAATGAGTACTAGATTATAGTCACCCGTGTATGTAGATGGTGTTTGTGGAGTTATGTTAATGAGTACTAGATTATAGTCACCCGTGTAGGTAGATGGTGTTTGTGGAGTTATATTAATGAGTACTAGATTATAGTCACCCGTGTATGTAGATGGTGTTTGTGGAGTTATATTAATGAGTACTAGATTATAGTCACCCGTGTATGTAGATGGTGTTTGTGGAGTTATATTAATGAGTACTAGATTATAGTCACCCGTGTATGTAGATGGTGTTTGTGGAGTTATGTTAATGAGTACTAGATTATAGTCACCCATGTATGTAGATGGTGTTTGTGGAGTTATATTAATGAGTACTAGATTATAGTCACCCGTGTATGTAGATGGTGTTTGTGGAGTTATGTTAATGAGTACTAGAGTATAGTCACCCGTGTATGTAGATGGTGTTTGTGGAGTTATATTAATGAGTACTAGATTATAGTCACCCGTGTATGTAGATGGTGTTTGTGGACTTATATTAATGAGTACTAGATTATAGTCACCCGTGTATGTAGATGGTGTTTGTGGAGTTAGATTAATGAGTACACGAGTATAGTCACCCGTGTATGTAGATAGGTGTTTGTGGAGTTATATTAATGAATACTAGATTATATTCACCCGTGTATGTAGATGGTGTTTGTGGAGTTATGTTAATGAGTACTAGATTATAGTCACCCGTGTAGGTAGATGGTGTTTGTGGAGTTAGATTAATGAGTACTAGATTATAGTCACCCGTGTATGTAGATGGTGTTTGTGGAGTTATATTAATGAGTACTAGATTATAGTCACCCGTGTATGTAGATGGTGTTTGTGGAGTTATATTAATGAGTACTAGATTATAGTCACCCGTGTATGTAGATGTTGTTTGTGGAGTTATATTAATGAGTACTAGATTATAGTCACCCGTGTATGTAGATGGTGTTTGTGGAGTTATGTTAATGAGTACTAGAGTATAGTCACCCGTGTATGTAGATGGTGTTTGTGGAGTTATATTAATGAGTACTAGATTATAGTCACCCGTGTATATAGATGGTGTTTGTGGAGTTATGTTAATGAGTACTAGATTATAGTCACCCGTGTATATAGATGGTGTTTGTGGAGTTAGATTGAGTACTAGATTATAGTCACCCGTGTATGTAGATGGTGTTTGTGGAGTTATGTTAATGAGTACTAGATTATAGTCACCCGTGTATGTAGATGGTGTTTGTGGAGTTAGATTAATGAGTACACGAGTATAGTCACCCGTGTATGTAGATGGTGTTTGTGGAATTGGCTTAACTAGATCAGGCGTAAAGATTTCGTTATGCACACACAGACATACGCGCGTGCGCGCGCACACACACACAACCCACAGACTGATACAACAAATGTTAGACAGATAATAGTAACAATAATAATCGCTCCAGGATTGTAGTTTTCGTTTCGGCTGCAGAATGTTACCGTAATCTATAGTTTTCACTTTCGTAAAACACACACACACACACACACGCGGGCGCGCGCGCGCACACACACAACACACACACACACAACCCACAGAAAATACAGAAACTGCCAGAAAGACAAACGGACATGTAGTTTGCGTTTTCGTCATCAATTCATACATACCAATAGTTGCTGATTTTGGCGGCGGTAACCTATAGGAATTGGCAAGTTTGAAAGTCGTAAAAGGGGTGGGGGGGGGGGAGAGAAGAAGGGTAAGGCAGAGAAGTAATTATCTAGATAGCTTGGTCACGTGTCATGATAGAGACAAAAACAGAGCTGATCAATGACTCTGGTGATCGTATGAGATGGCGAAACATGGCCGCCCACGCTTATTGGCATGACACGTGGTGATGACGAACCTATAGTTTGGGCTATCGTCATACATACACAAGACATCATCTCTGCGACCAGGGACCATACGTTATCTAGTGCGAGGATTGCTGAGATGATTGCTGACATCTGTATCTGAAGATCTTCACGATCAAGTGGTCATTCTGGCTGATGGATTAAGACGGATGTGGTATCACGGAGTTTGATGACAGCCCGAGTGTCAGTCAGCGGTAGCCAACGCAGAACCCAGAACACTGATTGAGAAGCCTTCATCGGTGATCATTTAATTAATTTATACATGACCTAGTGGTTAAGAGCGCTCGCTTTTAAATTTCCGGTGTGCTAATGGCGTATTAGCGGGTACATCCCTACACCTGTCAGTTGGACTAAAATGTTGACTTCTTGTCCTAGACGTTGGGACATAATTTTTTTTGATAAATTACGAGTCGGAGTGGCTTCGCCTGATGGCGAGGGACACTGGTAATAGGGAAAGCTAGCCCACACGCAAAAATCAACCCAGCATGGAGTACGCTTGAGTTCAAAGCGAGCGAATTGGGGGAGGGGGGGGGGAGAACCATAACGTCTGCTTCAACCAACAAACAGGAGTTCGCGAAATAACCCCTCTCCCTTAGGGGACCGGGGCTCTAATGTAACACTGTAGCCAGCTGTGCATGTCGTAGGGGGCGACTAGGGTGGTTTTATGCCCGTTTTGTTTTGCCTTCGCTCGCTTTCAACTCAAGCTTAGTCCATACAGACTTCTTCTAGTAGTGCTGGACTGAACCTTGCGTGTGGATTAGCTTTCCCTATTAACAGTGTCCCTTGCCATTAGGCGAACCCACTCCGACTTCAGAGGCATTTGTAATTTATGTCCCCCAAGTCAAGGACGACAGGTCAACATTTTAGTCCAACTATCCGGTGTAGGGGTTGAACCCCTTACCTCGGCATTAGCATACAGGATGTTTAAGAACACGCGTTCTTATCTATTCGACCATGCTGACCTACTTATGCCCGTGTGTTATCGGGACTCTTAAGAAAGCAACACACTGTAGAATACAGCCAATCAACTAATTAATTAATTGATCAGTCATTACCCCAGAATACAGCCATTAAATAAATCAGTTAATCGATCACTCAGTCAATGACTTTTTTTTAACCAGCTGCAACAAACACTGCTAGTTTTGTCACGGACACTTTTCGATACATCTAATCATCACATGGCAAGATTGGGGAAAGAGAAGGCGGCGAGAACGGAACAACATCATAACGCCACTCGCTGACCAATTCACACCCCTGCCTAAGCATTTAATGCCGACTGTGGCGAAGGGTTTACGGACTGCGTTTGAAACACAGCTGCGGGCGATTTGGCAGTAGACCGCCTTGAGTTGGTTTTTATAAACTCATATGTGTGTCGGTCAGTATCCTGAAATACTTTGGGTAGATGTTTAACTCGAAATTTTGCCCGGGCAGCGCCGTTAGGCTACTCTTTTTCGATTTCCATTTTTCATGGGAGTTTTTACGTGCGCAACAATGTACACGGGCGTCCTATCTCACTACCCAGAGACCAGGGGAAATTTTTTTTTATTTTACTAGTAGTCCACGTGAAAAAAAAAAAAAAACGGTCCTCCCCGGGGCTTGAACCCAGAACCTCCTGCACTCGAGGCGGATACCATACCTCGAGACCACTCAGCCCCCCCCCCCCTTATGGAGGTGCTACGGAGTTCGTGCACTGAGCTGAGATTTTTCGGACTCTGGTTTGAGTTAGTAGAACGGAGCACTTACGGGTTACACCCGTGTGCCGTGATGTTGATCCGTCGACTAAACTAAACTATGTGTGTCGGTCGTTCAGAAATCGATGGCAAACTACTGAACGTAAACATGACAATAAATCACAAACAACAAAAAATGCTGGGGTTGAATGCGAGGTCATGTGGAAGATTTGCAACTAACTTTTTAAAAGTATTTTTCCATTGATTCTTCTTAACTTTCACCGGCACTCTTCCGACAGACGGGTCTAAATAGTTCTGCAGTGAATAAGTGATTAGGGTTAGGGTTAGTGTTAGTTATATAAAATTATTCACTGCAAAACTATTTAGACCCGGCTGTCGGAAGAGTACCCTTTCACCTGTTACACCCCTTTAGTAGACTCAGAACCAAGGCACACGGGTACAGAAAAAATTACCGGGCCGGGTTTCACCGCCATCAGGCGTTTAATGTATGTGCTGTGGAATGTCATCCCCCTTAGGTAACCGGGATCTAGCCAAGGATTCAAACAAGGCCAACTATTTTTAGCTGACAAGAGCCTCAATTGTTACCCTTCCCCTGAACGATAAAAGCGTACCTGTGTAGGCTTGTCACACAGGGCGCAGCCTAGGCTCAGAGAATGCCAGGTATGTAGATACTGTCAACCTGGGTTTTCCTGGGGCCAGGCAGATTTGTCGCAGCTAGCATTCTCTGATTCGGGTGTTTTACAGGCTCCCGTCCAGCGATGCTCAAACACGTGGATGCTGATGTATTCTAAAGGGGGCACATAACAAATGAAATTTCATCCATCATGTGCCATGCCGATAAGCGTGGGCGGTCATGTTTTGCCATCTCACTCGATCACCAGAGCTCTGTGTTCCTGTCTCGACCATGCCACGTGGCCAAGCCATCCAGGTATTTACTTCTCGGTCTTCCCCTTGGTCTCTTCCCTTCGATCTTGCCAGTTGTCACCAAGTTCTCCAATTCATTTCTTCTCATAACATGCCCAAAATGTTTGACTGTCTACGTCTAATATCTCTAATCAGTTTACGATCTTCATTTGTTTCCTGAAGGACTTGTTCATTGGTTTTTCTGTCTGTCCATGGTATTCTTATTACAGTTATCTCGGCACAGTCATAACATCTGATGGGAGATGACCATGGACAGATAGAAAAACCAACGAACAAGTCCTTCAAGAAACAAATGAAGATCGTAAACTTATTAGAGTCTTTAGACGTAGACAGTCAAAATTTTTCGGGCATGTTATGAGAATAAATGAATTGGAGAACTTGGTGACAACTGGCAAGATCGAAGGGAGGAGACCAAGGGGAAGACCTAGAAGCAAATACCTGGATGGCTTGGCCACGTGGCATGGTCGAGACAGGAACACAGAGCTGATCCACGACTCTGGTGATCGAGTGAGATGGCAGAACATGACCGCCCACGCTTACCGGCATGGCACATGATGGATGGATGGATGGTATTCTTTGCATTTTCCTCAGAAACCACATTTCCACAGCCATCAGCTGATTTTCAGCTTGACTACTTATTGTCCACGCTTCACATTCATACAAAAGTATAGGTTCTATGTAGCACTGCAACACTCTTTTTCTCGTTTCAATTGATATCTTTTTATTGGTCAGTATGTTTTTCATCTTGCAAAAGGCTACCTGCGCAATGGCTATTCTTGTTCTAATGTCTTCAAGGCATCTCCCATCAGATGTTATGACTGTGCCGAGATAACTGTATCAATTCACTTGCTTAAGAATATGCCCATTTACTCGTATATCACATTGTGGTATTTCCTTCTTCCCAGTGACGACCATAATTTGTGTCTTCTTAATATTCAGTTCTAACCCTAGTTGTTCACTGTGTGCAACAACCGCATCTACTACATTTTTCAGGTCCTGTTCATTGTCTGCAATCAAGACTGTATCATCTGCATATCTAGTGTTATTGATGTATCGTCCTTCAATGTTGATTCCTTCCATATCTTCTATATTTCTGAAAATATTTTCACTGTACAGGGAAAAAAGATCTGGAGACATTACACATCCCTGTCTCACGCCTCTTTTAATAGGCTGATATTGACCTACATTGTTATCAATTCTGATGGCAGCTTGTTGTTTCCATTATATGTATTTTACAAGTCTTTTCCATCAATTTGTAGATCTTCAAGCATCCTTATCATGTTGACATGTCTTACTTTATCGAAAGCCTTTGTGTAGTCAATAAAGCAAAGGTATAGATCTTTATTTACTTCTATAGAACGTTCAATTACTGTTCTCAGTATATACACAGCTGTTACTGTGCCCTTGTCTTCTACAAACCCACATTGTTCTTCTCCTATTTCGGGTTGTATTTTCTTCCTGACTCTTTGCATGATAATTCTCATCAAAATCTTCGTGATGTGGCTCATTATACTAATTGTTCGATGTTGATCGCATTCCAAGGCTCCTGATTTCTTCAGGATTGCAATAAATATAGAATTACATAATTCAGGAGGTATATCTCCAGTATCGTATATTGCGTTCAGCAGTCTGGTGACTTGGTCTATCCCATATTCTTCTAAGGCATTGATCATTTCTATTGTGATGTTATCTGTACCCGGGGTCTTGCCAGTTTTCATATGGTTAAGAGCATTCTGAACTTCCATCTTCAAAATTGATGGTCCTTCATTATTATTCCGATGATCATGTTCTTCTCATCATAAAGGTCTTTCACATAGGTCTTTCACATAATCTGACCACGCATATAAAATCTGATCTTTTTCTATTATAATTTTGCCATCTTTGGTTTTTAGGCAACCCGTTGATGTGTGTGCTCTTTTGTTAGTGATGTCATTAATTCTTGTGTGCATCACTTTGGTTGGGCAATTGCAATAGTTAAAACTAGTTGTATGGCTTTTTGCAGGGCGTCGCATTAAGCCCGACATTGTTTCGACTGTTTGTGATTGTATATGCAATTTTGCGTCCAGTGTTGTCGAATTGATAAGAGCGCTCGATCTTAACTTCTAGTGAGCTGATGGCGAGGTAGGCAATTCAACCCCTACAAGGACATTAAGTTGGATCACTGAACCTACAGTTACCTCGAAACTGAACTTGAGGTTCACGACAATGTTCTGTAAATGGGATGCAACATGTGTATTATTAGTTTGTCATTGCTTTCGCTCTATGGCCAAGGGGTTACGAATGCAGTTCGTAATCCCATATACCGCGTTCGAAACACAGCTGCGGGAGATTTGGAAGCAGACCGCCTTGCGTTGGTTTCCATACAATGGTATAAATGCCGGTCGTTCAGAAAGCAATGACACACTGCTGAACGTAAAACTTGCCCAGGAATCACAAACAGCCGAAAATGCAAGTTGAATGCTACGTCCTGTAAAGAATATGCTATACAACTAACATTGCTATCTGGACGGAGGTTGAAGTCTCCGGTCTTTAGTCCAACGTACCGTGAAGTACACCTGAGAGGAGCTGTCGCCTTTTAAGGGTTAAAATAGGGGTTAAAAGGCTGAATAAGTGTATCTTATTTTGCACCGGGTGTTATCCCGCATAGATCAGCCTCTTAAGCTTGGTATTCCGGTGCGCTGGTGGTGAGGTACGGGCACCTACCCCTACATCGGTGAATTAGACTTCAACTTTGGCTTTCACAAAGTAACGGGGTTGATCGCAATGTCCGGCAAAGACCACGGAACATTAAGCTCGGTCACTCCCGGCAGGGCATTTAACCGCTTGTCGAAAATATCGCTCCAGGCATGAACCCCATAGCCACGGCCAGGACCTCCTATTTTCTGTGAAAATCTCCGCCCAAGAACTGAATGATGAGGTCAGGAAACAGACTCAACCTTCTGAGCGCTTGGCAGGTGGTTTAACCACTCAGCCGCGGAGACAACCCCTAGGTTGATTGTCTACGCTATATTACATTCAGTAGCTTGGAATTGCTGTCTGGACGAGAAGTCAACCTTGATGTCCAACTTAATGCCGGTGTAAGAGTTGAAGCCCTTTCTCCGCCATAAACGCACGTGAAGTTTAAGAACGAGCGCTTTTATTCTTTCGGTGGACCTCTATCAAAGGTTACAAATTCAAATCCTTGTTGATCTGAGCGATTTCGCAACACAGTTTGAAACCACTACCCAGGTCAGAGAGCCAGGTCGGGTCCAGCCTGCTGGCGACTGACTCCCGAGTGACGTGAGCTTCCATACCAGGCTTAGATCCATGTGGCAGTTGCCGGGAGAAGAAGGCTTTGTTGTCGTGTCAATATGCCTAGGGACCGACAGCGCACGCACGCACAGGCAGTGACAGCACACGCCAATAACTGCTGTCACTGCGGGAATGTGAGGGATACCCCAGAGGTTGTTTTAACACAAACAGAAGCGCTAGGTATGGTATTCACGGAAGGATATGTCGTATTTCATAGAAGCAAAAACAATCAGATACACAGGTTCTGGGAAAACGGAATGAAAAGAGTTGATGAAAGAAATAAAAAAGAGACGAGTGAAATATTTCGGCCACGTTAAAAGACATACTACACTTATAAAAACCATACTGGAGCGTAAGGTTGAAGGCAATCAAGCAAAAGAGAGAACGATACAGTTTAATAATCCTGAAATATCGGGTTCCAGGTCAGCGCCGATGATTTGGATGCAGGCCGCTTTGCGTTGATATTCACAATTGGTTGAGCGTCGGCGTCCAGAAAGTAATTAGAAAAAATGAGCAAGTCCTACAAGAGGTTCTTGAAAACAGCAAACTGATTAGAAAAATTAGACGTAGACAGTCAAATTTTTTTTTTTTGGGGGGGGGGGGGGGGAGAGAGAGACGTTATGAGAAGAAATAAACTGGAGAACTTGGTGACAACTGACAAGATCGAGGGTGAAAGAACAGTGGGGAGCAGAGAAGTAAATATCTGGATGGCTTGGCCACGTGGCATGGTCGGTACAAGAACACGGAGCTGATCCACGACTCTGGTGATCGTGTGAGATCGTGTGAGATGGCGAAACATGGCCGAGAACGCTTATAGGTATGGCACATGATGATGATGAATGATGGCTGGGGTTGACTGCGATGTCTGGTAGATCGACGTGAAGCTGACACGCAAACCATATCGTGATGCCACAGTGGCTTGTTGGTAAGTCACGCCCATACATGAACACGATTGTTGGACTAGAGTGATTGTCAGTTGGCAGTAGACATCACTTAGTGTCAGTGTGATAGTGCAGGCGTGAACTTGTGGGGGGGGGGGGTGCGACAGATAGGCTGAAGGAGAACATGAGAGAGTGAAAGAAAGGGTGAAAGAGAAGCGAGAGAGAGAGAGAGAGAGAGAGAGAGAGAGAGAGAGAGAGAGAGAGAGAACGAGTGACTGAGAAAGAGCAAGAGAGACATAGAGTGAGAAAGAGAGGTAGAGATTGAGAGAGAGAGAGAGAGTGAGAAAGAGCAAAGAGGGACCGAGTGTGAGAAAGAAAGAGCAAGTGTGAGAAAAAGAGAGTGTGAAAGAGAGAGAGATAGAAAGATCAAGAGAGTGAGAAAGAGCAAAGAGAGACCGAGAGTGAGAAAGAAAGAGAAAGTGTGAGAAAGAGAGGGAGAGAGAGAGATAGAAAGAGCAAGAGAGAGAGAGAGAGCAAGAGAAAGAACAAGAGAAAGAGAGTGGGAAATTGTGAGAAATAGAGAGCGATAAAGAGCGAGAGAGAGAGAGAGAGTGAGTGAGAAAGAGCAAGAGAGACCGAGAGTTAGAAAGAGAGAGAGAGAGAGAGAGAGAAAGAGAGAGAGAGAGAAGGGATGGGCGGAAGATATAACCAGTATTCCTGGCACACACACGCGCGCGCGCGCGCACGCACACACACAACCGGTTACAAGTCGTGTTACCAGTAATCCACATTACCCATTGTCACAGCGCATAGTGTAGTAGATAGCAGCAACCGTGCTGTTTCATTGGCGGCTGTAGAAGCAACGGGCCTCCTATAATATACAACACATTAATGTATACGTCTACTGTTTCGGTTAAACCGTAATCGGCTTCGTCAGCGATACGGGGCAAAAACAATACTCATAGACTACACGCCTGGCGTCTTGCATTAATTTGTTGTTGTCTTGGCACACCTCCTCCTCCTCCTCCTTCTTCTTTTTCTCCTTCTTTTTCTTCTTCTTTTTCTTCTTCTTCTTCTTCTTCTTCTTCTTCTTCTTCTTCTTCTTCTTCTTCTTCTTCTTCTTCTTCTTCTTCTTCTTCTTCTTCTTCTTCTTCTTCTTCTTCTTCTTCTTCCTCCACCTCCTCCTCCTCTTCTTGCTCATCTTCTTCTTCCTCCTTTTCTCGTTCTTTCCTCTTTCAATGGGACTACGCCACACCTAGTCGTACTCCTGAGAGTTTCTCGTGTCCGACTTCGGCATACATTTGTGTCTGGTTGACTTCCTCCAGACAGACTCCACCCAAGGTCACGGACTCTAACTACCCTTGGGCAAGTATACTTTTCCTTTTTATTTTGCCAGAACAGATGCCTTCCGATCTACTCTTTGTGATTTCCAACTGCTGTGGAATTTAACGTGCATAACTTGAACACGGGGGCTTCCTCGTTTTGCTTTATTCCAGAAGGCTGGACATCTGATGTCGCGCTGATGGCATTATAAACGGAGCTCCATATCAACTATGTTAACTGCCCAACACTCACATGACCCCGTGGTCTCTTGGGTAGAGAGATTCGATCCCTAGCCTTCTCAGATACGAATTCTGTCCGTATTCCATAATTGTAGGTTCATCTGTATGCTAGACATGGCTAATGAAGATACTTTTTTTTTGGAGTGTCTAGTTGGTCATGCGTCGAAGTACACGTGTTCCTGCAGCGAAGCGCTGTCATCATTTGGAGGTGACAGGTTCGAATTCCGGTCGTTAACTATAGCTTTAAAATGTTATGTTGTCTAGTGCGTCCTCTAATGTCTACCTCGTCCTTCCATGAGCGCCAAACAATACTATGTGTGTTTATTTATGTACTGTCTCAGTGGTCTCAAAGGGTTCCTCAATTGATTTTCTGTGTAATACCTTTCACAAATGCACGCCGAAGTCGATACGCTGACCTTTGAGGTGCATACCTAATAAGTATGACGCCGCTTTTCTCCTGAAAGAGGCACGAAGCAGAAGTATATCAACGCTGGGCCCCGCCTCTAACCGCCAGACTTAGAACCCTCGGTGAATGATGGCAACTGTGTCGTGTCGCCGACTACCTGTTTGCACGAAGCAACACGATCAGCGCGGGCCGGCGACAACTGACACAGACACACTCGTGCTTCCCAGCACTGGTCCCCCCACCAGTCGGCCCAACACTGTTGGATATATCGTGTTATCAGCGGCACGAGGTTGTTGCTGAACCTTGATTCAAACTGTGATTGACCGTCTAGTTGTAGTTATCGTATTGTTGAGATGGTATGACGACAGACAACAATGCCTTCAGTGGTCATGAGATTGTATTGTATCGCGGAAGTTACATGTGCTCGTGTGCTTCTAGATGTCGCTTCCTATTAGTGTGTTAACTGTGTTCTGTTGCCGTGCCCTCTACTATACTACACATGGATACTGGGATAGAAGTAAGTATGGTGTGTTTAGTATATTAATTATTACTGTGTTTTGTGTTCAACGATTCTTCTTCTTCCCTCTTCTTCTTCCCTCTTCTTCTTACTGTGTTCTGTTGCCGTGCCCTCTACTACATGAATATTGCATTGCTATAGATAGAAGTAAGTATGGTGTGTTTGTGTATATGTATAGTATATTATTATTACATTACTATATGTCTATTTTTGTGTTCAAAGATTCTTCTTCTTCTTCTTCTTCTTCTTCTTCTTCTTCTTCTTCTTCTTCTTCTTCTTCTTCTTCTTCTTCTTCTTCTCCTTCTTCTCCATCTTCTTCTTCTGCTGCTGCCGCCGCCGCCGCCTCTTCTTCTTCTTCTTCTTCTTCTTCTTCTTCTTCTTCTTCTTCTTCTTCTTCTTCTTCTTCTTTCCTTTATTCGCGATTGGGGCATAGACCCTCGACCTCACCAAGCTGTCATTTGCTATCTCCTGCACCTCCCTCCATAGCCTCACATAATTATCCATCTCTTCTCTATGTGTTTCAGATCTCCTGCTATTGTGTTAGCCTTGTAGGTTCCAGACAAGACAGTGTCTAGTTATATTGTCCTCAGGTTTTCTCTCTGTGTATGTCCTATCCAGTGCCAGCGCCTTTTCTTCACCGCTTGGTTCACTGTGATTTGTTTACTTCTCTCCATGAGCTCTACATCGGTGTTCGACGAGGTTTTGCTTATATTAGGTTGTCGCCTTATTGGATCTATTGTGGTGGTTAACCGGTTACATCTAAACGCTTACAACTCTCCCTCCCCCATGTTTCTAAACACATTTAGTTTATTATCAACTTTATAGATGTTTATAAACAAGAGGGATGCTACGTGGTCTCGAGGTACGGTGTCCGCTTCGAGAGCTGGAGGTCCCGGGTTCAAGTCCCGGTGAGGACCGGGATTTTTTTCACGTGGACTTCTAATAATAAAATTTCCCCTGGTCTCTGGGTAGTGAGATCGGACGCCCGTGTGTATTGTTGCGCACGTAAAAAATCCCTTGGCAGTTGGAAATCGAAAAAGAGTAGCCTAACGGCGCTGCCCGGGCAAAATTTCGAATTAAAAATCTACCCAAAGTATTTCAGGATCCTCGCCGGTGCTACGGAGTTCGTACACTAAGCTGAGTTTCTCCAAACTCAGGTTTGAGTTAGGAGGAGAACGGAACACTTATGGGTTACACCCGTGTGCTGTGATGTTGATCCATCGACTAAACTAAACTAAACTTATAAAAAGAGAGTGTCAAACCGTAAGATCGACTTCATTGCACCGGGTTTTAACCGATATGGTTCGGTATCTTTCCGAAGGGCGTCCTGCCGAAAGCGCCGCAAAAAAACACAAACTCCGTAGCTCTAGCGACGACCCACAGGAGTCTCTGAAAAAACATGATATACTCTATAGATGTCCGAGATGAAAGTAAAGGACTTGTACGTCTCCAGGTGTATCGAGCATATGCTGCTAGACCCATAATGTAAAACCCGTGGGCTTTCCAGGGCTGACGTGGTCAGTGCCCTGTTAGGCTGGGGCTACCTAGGACTGTTCAACAATCCGCCACGATGAGGAATCGAACCCACTCCCACTGGGCCGTTAGGCCAGAGTCCAAACATCAGCTATCTGTTATTATCATCTGCCACCAATATATAATGGGAAATGTCACAGACTGAATATATGGGGGATGCCCTCGTGAAGTCACATGTAGTCTGGGTGTAGCCACGCAAAGTTAAAGCTAGTTGCATATCCTTTACAGGACCTCGCAGTCAACCTCGGCGTTGTTAGACTGAGATTTTTTGGCAAGCTTACGTTTAGTAGTTTGCTATTGATTTCTGAGCGATCGACACTCATGCCATTTTATGGATACCAACGCAAGACGGTCTGCTGCTAAATCGCCATCTGTGTTTAGAACGCAATATGCGGGATTACGAATCGCATTCGTAACGCTTTCATTAAGAGCGTATAGCACCACACCAGCAAACAAATGAATAAATATGTTGCGAACATACATCTTTCCCGTGGCAGCATACGGTGGTGAGTCATGGGCCATTTAAATTACTAAAGAAGTGCAGTTGGGCCGTTGATACAGACAAGCTCCTAGAATATAGTGGGCCACGAAGACAAACACTAGACACGAGTTTAATATGTCATTTAAGAATGAACATCACTCAGGACGTTCTTCCATAAAAGTGATTCAATGAGCATGATCCGCAAGGTCGAGGCTGGTTCTGTATGCAGACAGTGGATTGAATCACTGTGGAGGTCTGTTGCTCGTAGATTCACCTTCAGCGTCGTTCCAGGACATGCGGGTGTTGAGGGATATGAACGAGCTGATAAACTTGCTGGCTCTGTATCCCCCGCAGATGACCAGCCTATGGATCGTGCCGATGTTATTAACGCCCTTAAAGAGGTTTCTAGAGCGGAAGACTTCCGCGTCAGTGAATCCACTACATTGCCGAGAGCCTCGGGAGTGAGAATTGCCACGGCAGATATGAGAGGCACATCGGGAGTACGAGTCAACCAACACAGAAATTGCAGTATTAGCTAGGCACTACGTTTTTGTTTTGCCGAATTTTACCGGATATTTTTTTTCCATAAACAGCTGAAAAATGCTGATGTTGACTGCAATGTCCTGTAAGGGATATGCAAGGGGGAAAAACAGTTATAGTCACATAACTCACATTATAGTCGTATTTGTTAAAAATCGAAATAACACTGGATTGTCTTGTTCATATGTCATATAATAACCAACCATGCAAATAGACGGATATGTTGACAGTATTTGGTTCAAGTGACGAGCGCGTCTTATTAACAATATAACTAGGAGAGCTGAACAATCGTTCACATGGAACTGAGGCAGCCAGTATGCACAGAATGGTCTTGGCAAGACTTGTCGTATTAGCTACGCGTTCTCTGAAGTCATTAAAAGATGCTGCCTTAAACTTAGCTATGTAGCCCGGATCATCATCGTGTACAGTCATATGCTTTGTCAACAATGATAGCAGTGGCAATACACAGCTACATGAAACATAATCTTGACTGCAAAGCAAGACCGTAATCTGACAGAATAAGTCCAAAACTTTGACATATTTCGAAATCGTCTCCCAATCTGAACCTGACAGTTTTGGACATTTGTATTGCTTCTTTTCATCTGACATGTAGACAGTTAATGCTTCTCTGGCCTGCAGAAGACTCTGTAGCATAATAAAATTGCTGTTCCGTCTTGTTGGTACATCTTGCTAGCTTACACAATGGTGACTCGGTTGTGTTTGCAGCACTATGTTTAAAATATCAGACAATTTTTCGACATCCCATTCATTTGTATAAGTGATGGGAGAAAAGTTTTCGATTAATCGTTTTAAAAAAATGGGGTAATCGTTAAAATAATTAACGATTAATAACTTAATTAATCGTTAACTTCCGCAGCCCTAATATATATATATTTAAACAAACTGGCAGAGTTATCTGTCCATGAGTTAGACATCGGCAATGGTATTATCCCTTGGCGACAGTGTAACCCACAGTTGTCTAGGTAGGGTCACAAAAATTGAAAAGGTTAAAATCGTTTTTTATTCTATATGCTTATATTAAATGATAAACGGACACACATCATTGATATCTCGGCTTATAATTGACCTACAAACTTGAATAAGGTACCGTTGGATTTATTTTATTTTTTTCAAGAGGCTTCCAACTATGCAGGTTATATAATTCAAAAGCAATTTAGAAAATGTTACTAAAGTGGCTAGCTATTTGCCGCCGTACGCTGATGAATATGTTGGGAGAAGGATCTGGGCACCTATGGACTTGTCCGGGTTGCAAGGATAATACCCCAACAGATAACAGATTCTTCCACGAGCTCAGTCCGCCTCGTCAGAAGTCAGCGAAGAGTTCCTGCATAAGGTAGGGGAATAGGCAAGGGAACGAGAATCTCGGGCCATGACGAGAGCGGCGTTGTGCAAAGACCGGCTAGACGATAATCCACGCCTGGATCATGACTGTTGACCCACATGTTCCGGTAAGCGTAGAGCCGGATTGAATCCGTAGATCAGCGGTGGGGGGGGGGGGGGGGGGGCTGTTGTTACTTCCCAAGATATTTGTAACACTGACAAACAGGGTTGACTTGGTTAAACGTTGACATATGTTTGTTTAAGTCGGCTCTGTGGCGAAGGAATTACGGACGCAATTAGTAATCCTGCATACCACATTCGAAACACAGCTGCGGGAGATTTGGCAGCAGACCACTTTGTGTTGGTTTTCATACAATTGTTTGAATGCCGGTTGTTCAGAAAACTGTGGTAAACTACTGAACGTAAACTTGCCAAGAAACTACAAACAGCACCCAAAAAAAATGCTGGAGTTGTCTGCGACGTCCTGTAAAGGATGTGCAAATAACTTCACAAGAGAGAGAGAGAGAGAGAGAGAGAGAGAGAGAGAGAGAGAGAGAGAGAGAGAGAGAGAGAGAGAGAGAAGAGAGAGAGAGAGAGAGAGAATGGGGGAGGGGACTCGATGGCATAGGGTTAACGTGTTTGCCTGCCAAGACAGTCTGTTTCCATGCTTATTTTTACATTGCGATCAATATGGTTCTGGAGTTTGGAGTTTCTAATTGTTTGGCGTTCATAGAAGTAGAAGAAAGAAGCAGAGACTAGAGGACGCACTAGACAACATAACGAAAGCTACAGTTACCGACCGCGATGCGAACTGTCTCCTCCAAATGACGACAGCGCCTCGCTGGAGGAACATGTGTACTTCCATGCATGAGCAACCAGACTCGAAGTACACTTGTTCCTAGCCTCACAGAAACGGCCACCAGACAATTGCCCGGGAATTGTCCTGGAAGGCGTGGCATCCATAAATGTAATTGACCATCCTTCCTCGCCTAGCGCTTTACACCCCAGCCGTAGTATCTGCTGTGAGACGACCTTTTTCTTTTTTTTCTTTTTTTTTCATATCCTTCACAGGACATCGCTGTCAACACCAGCATCTATCAGCTGTATGTTGATTTCTTGGCAAGATTACGCTCAGTAGTTTTGTCATTGCTTTCTGAGCGGCCGGCTCACATACGCCGTAAGTTATCGATGCGAGTCGAACCACTGCTGATTCTCACCGTCATCACGTTACCGACGAGAGTATACGAGATTACGGAGAAAAGTCATAACTCCTAAGACACGAAGCCGGCGAGACGACCTATAGCTTCATAAAAGACATCTTGAGACAGCGAAGACACTTAAGTGTGTAGTGCACCCGATGAAGACCACAGACATATTGAAACGTTGTAAGTGTACCAAATGAAAACTGTAAACTGATTAGATACATTTGTCGCACTGTCAAGATTTGTGTTGGACACACGAGCAGAAATAAACTAGAAAATGTAGTGACATTCGACAAGGCTGAGGGGAAAAGAACAAGGGTAAGGCGGAGAAGTAAATATCTGGATGGCTTGGCATAATCGAGACAAGAACACAGAGCTGATTAAGATGATCGGTGATCGTGTGAGTTGGCGAAACAAGACTGCTCACGCTTATGCGTATGACACATGATGAAGTATATCCACTGTTTGTCTCTGTATTGTTATCGAAAAGTGCGGGTTTCCTCCCACAGAGCATGTATTGTCTCTGGGTTTGGTGTCAGTGATTTGTCTCCACTGTTATGTTTGTGATCATACTTTCCATATAATACTATACGCGAACCTTGTAGACCTGGGCATATGTGACTCCTAGTTTACAGTACACCCTACTAAGCTCTGGTTTTCTTCTGTTTTGTAGCCAACGCGCGCGCGCGCACACACACAGACAGACACACACACGGATGGGCGCGCACAGACAGACAGACACACACACACACACTCTCACAGACACACACACACTCTCACAGACACACACTCTCATGGCTTGTAATAGAGAGACAGTTGTAAAGACTAACGAATGAAGTCTGCAAGAGACAAGCCTGTACATTGATAGATGGATACATCTATGGTATCTTTGCATTAATATTTGCATCTAGTCATCAATAAATGTTGCATGTATTATGCAGGCCGTTACCAGTTTCCAGGCAGTTTTAAATTGAATAGTTTGCCATTTCTTTTTGAACGAGAGATCAACTTTGAAGTCCAGGGATTGAACCCTCTGCACCGCCATTAGTCAACTGGAAGTTTAAAACGAACGATGTTATCCTTTCAGCCACACACATGTCTAAGAACTTAGATATTGTAAGTTAACAGCCTGAGTAAACTTATCACCTCAAGCACCAGGGACTGGCCCAGTGTCTCGGCAACCACAAGTCAGGGAAAGATCACGAAGCAATGACAGAGCGCTGGTGACAACGTTCTTGTCAGGCTCCAGTGTCACCGAGTTGGCAGTGACCTCTAATATACGCCACTTCTATTCCTGGACCCAACACATCAGCCTGCCGGGGCAGCACGTGACTGGTGTCAGGGCTGAACTGTTGGCCCACTGCTGGCTGTGTTAGCCTCGGTGGCTGGGAGAGGCCACCAGGAAGTTAGTTGATCAGCGGCGGTTGTATGTCGGGGACTTTAACCCCAGCCCAGCCAGTTTGTAAGCCAACCCACAACTGCCATTTACTGCCAGTAAAGTGCTTTGCGGTATATGGAAGTTGGGTCTTGAGCCACCTGGCCGCCTGGCTAGCGCAGTCGCCGCTAACTGTGCAGTTTTCCTTTTGCCCCCGACAAAAAAACACAAAAAACTCCACACTTTACCGAGGATTCGAACCCGGGTCTCCCGAAGGAAAATCAGGCATTCTAGCCACTTGGCCAGCCGCTCCCCTCCCTCTCTACATTGCAAACCGCTGAAGACGATCTTGGTTGTGGCGAAATTGTGTTGTAAAGAACAATATTGTATTGTACGTTGTAAATGCATTACTATATTATTGAACTCATATATATATATATATATATATATATATATATATATATATATATATATATATATATATATATATATATATATATATGGTGTGTGTGTGTGTGACATGTTCACTGCAGAATGTTCTAGACAAGTTTGTGTTCAACAGTAGTTTGCCATTGATTTCTGAACATGAAGTGAACGCTGAAGTCCAACTGACCGGTGCGTGAAATGAACCCACTAACTTACATGAACGCGTTAAACCCCATCGGCAACGCCGACATCTCTCTCTATCTGTATCTCTCTCTATCTCTACATACATACACAAGGGACTTCTCATAAGTCTTTAGCCTGACCATGAAGGAGTAGGCGGAGAAAATAAATTTGGCACAGTGCTTATTCCTTCTCAATGTAGCCACCACCTGAATTTATGCATTTCTGCCATCTCTTCGTGACCTTGATAAGACCTTCAGAATAAAACAACCTATTTTTCGAACTAAACCAGTTATCATAAGCCAGTATGACATCTTCGTCACTGTCAAAACGATTTCCTTTCAGTTGTTTTTAAGATTTGGGAAAAGAAAAAAAGTCTTTCAGTCCTGTTCGACTATGGTTTTCTGGGGACCCCAACAAACGTGTTTCCTTCATGGCTCACTTCGGTCTTATTCGACCTTAGCCGTCAATTGCAGCTTGCCAGTGGTTCCCTGTAGCTGTAGCAAGTAGTTTTCCAACATAAGTAGCCTTTTTCTACCAATTTGTGATTCTACAAGTCTGTGTCCCTTCGTCCTTTTGGCGTATCTGCCTCGGCCAATTTCGTTCACAGACTCGTTGGTGGTTTATCTTCTCTCCGTATTCCAAACAACATATAGGTATTTGCACCCGTCGTCTCTGAAGTTACAATTCTCATTCCCCGGACTGCCTGAGTTCGGTGCCTATATCCTAACCCTTTTGGCGCCGTTTTGCGTCCTGGAGTCACGTGATGCCTTGTCTTCCTCACGTCCTTCTGGGATCCCCCAATCAGCTTAGCACATCGCTTTGACTAATTTGCATCCCTTACTTTGAACTTTGCATAACACCCCCCCCCCCTCTCTTATGTCCTAGTTCTGGTTCATTGCTCCTCGAAGTAGAGTCTATGTCACTAGGCATGTTTTGCCCTCATAAACACTCAACATCTTGTGCCTACCTTTTGTTTTGCGACAGTTCGAGACAAAGCCTTTGTTATTGTTTGCGTCCTTTGACTGGAAAAAAAACCTGGTACCTAGGTCGGTGTCAGTTCACTGTGTCACAACTTTACGTTTGAAAATATCTAATGAGGTCGACGTCCTTTTAGGTGTTCTGGCGGTTTGGAAAAGCTATTTCCTCAACCGTCACATATATCACATCACTTGTTGTCGATGGATCGCTGTGTCCGATCATCCAATGACCAACACTCCCAGCCCAGTCGCCTGGTGTGTCCCAGCCCAAGCCTCTAACACACCCTAGACCCAGGAATCCGCCACAGGCAAACCACCGACATCCAACAACAGTAACATAACGTACCTCTTCGGGAACTGGGTCGGAGTCTGATGTCAATGGCTAGCCTAAACCCCGTGGAGCAAACATGGCCAGCCACAGCCTAATCCTGGTCACTTCGTGAGTGTGCTGTGCTGCCCTCTCTTGGTAGTGGGTGAAGTCTGTGAACAATGAAACATCTATAACCCGTGGGGGGGGGGGCATTACTACCCTACACCTTATCCTGACCAGTTCATATGTATTGTTCTGACCTCTCGGCTCTGACGAATAGGTTACGGACACCTGCATACCGCGCTCAAAACACAGCTGCGAGCGATTTGGCAGCTGACCGCATTGCGTTGTTTTTTTTACATTAGTATGTGTGCCGCTTGTTCATAAAAATACTGAACGTTAACTTACCAAGAAATCGCAAACAGCCAATAATGCTGGGGTCGACTTCGATGTCCTGTCAAAGATATGCAACTCTCCTTGACTTCCCGACAATGGAACACAGGATCAAGATCTGGAGAGCTCGTGCATACTTAAAAATAAGTGCAGATGAGCAGCACCCTCTGCATGACGCTATATTCAGAGAAAAGGGTGACAGGCTAAAGAGGGGCAAATCATGGATGGGTCGGGCGGAAGATGTCGTCAGACAGGTCTGCAGTCTTACCAGTATCAACCCCGGCAAGGAATGGGTGTCGGTGCCTCCAGCTTTTAAGTGCACTTTCTCCTGCATTATCACACTCGACAGACGGTGCAGAGAGCAGAACCCTGCCGCTGTCAATGCAGAGGTTAACGCGCTCATCTATGAACACTCAGATAGCCCCGAAGTGCTCATCTATACAGATGGATCTGTTGTAAAGCAGCAGAGAAGTGCGTGGGCATTTACAGCCCGTTCAGCGGGCCGAACCGTTCAAGAATCCAGTGGTTCCCACTCTATGACCACGAGCAGCATGACGATGGAGGTGATGGCAGTTACCAGGCTTTCATATGGCTGGAATCACAGCATTATACCAACGTGTGTGTACTAAGTGATTCAATGAGCATGATTCAGAAGGTCGAAGCTGGATCTGTACGTAGACAGTGGACTGAATCGCTGCGGAAGTCTGTTGTCCGTAAAGTCACCTTTATCTTCGTCCCGGATCATGCAGGAGTCGAGGGAAATGAACGAGCTGACAAACTGGCTGGCTCTGCACCCCCTGTAGATGGCCAGCCCATGGATCGTGCCGATGCTATTAACGTCCTTAAAGATATGGCGAGAACAGAGGACTTTGACGTCAGTGATTCCACATCGCTGTCCAGGATGAAAGACCTGGGAGTAAGAATCGGCACAGCCAGACGCGAGAGGTACATCGGGAAAACAAAGCTCCTCGTCAACCAACACAGAACTGGCACTATTAGCCACCGGACGCTGATGCATATGCTGGGGGGGGGGGGATCTGAGCACCTTTGGACATGTCCGGAGTGCAATGAAGATACCCCAACTGATAACTGAACTGATAACTAACTGAACAGATATGCAACTAACTCTGGGCAGTGGTTTGAAGTCTGTTGACTATGAGACATTGCTGTGATAAACACTCCGCCTCGGAGCAAGCACGATATGAACATCCTATCGTCAGAAGTGGCCCTTCTTTCCAGAATGTTTCGGCCCTTTACCGAAAGGTAACACTCGCTGGGAGTGTTATGAAGGTAAGTATCGGAAACATTCTGGGAATGGGAACGTTCTCTGCCGATCGGAAGCCCTCTGTCGATATACTGAAGCCTACTCCTGGCCAATCTGCGTGTGCTGTGTTCAACCATAACATTTCACCCACTACAGTCAGGCATGCCCAACTAACAACAATGCACAAGGGCGTAATAAACCACAGGTTATGGCGCCCGCCGCTGGCTTAAGCAGAATTGGTTCGTCTCAGTTTGGAGTTTTACACAGTAAGATAGTAGACACCTTGCAGTCTTGACAGACCAAAGTATGTGAGTGGAATGTGGCCAATATTCCATCACAATGTCTGGGCAGAGCTTCAGAGATCATGTGATGCCCAAACGACATGACCCCTCCCTCGGCCTAGTCTTGTGTATTCCAGAGGAATGGGTAACCAATACGTCTGGCACAAGGTAGGCTGCAGACGCTGGCGGCTCAGCGTCAATCCACCGAGACCTCACCACCACGAGCCGGTGGCGAGTTATGGCCAGACCCTGACACCCAAGGGACCCGGCTTAGAGGCGTTCAGCCATGTCCCACAGGTGAGGGCCTTGTACGAACCCGGACCATGAGGGCGCGCACATCTGTCAATCACAAGTGTCCGGACCTGTGTAAAGCGTGCACTATCGTCAGACTCCCCACCTGACTTATAGCGGTCCCCGCGACCAGCGGGAATAGGTCCGCCATAGCTACCGCAGGAGATATTGCCTGTCTATTTGCAAGCAAATCTCCCATACTTCCACTGTGCGGATCTCGCGACCAGCGAGAATAGGCCCGCCGGAGATTATGCTCGTCTGCTGCGAACAAATCTCTACCGAGAGACTGAATAAGTAAAGAAACGATAAAAGAAACGATAAAAGATATTTACTTACACAGTAAGAATAAGATTGTATAAACACCCCTTGCTGTTGGAAACGGAAAAGAGATGAAAGAATAGGTCGCTGCCCATGCGAAATTTCTAATTTGAAATGCTAAACAAAATAATAGCCAATATAGCCTCTGTAATTCTGCTGTACACACATTAAAACCGGGTATATGCTACGGAGTTTGTGCACTGTATGTATGATCTATGGTCAAGACGAGCGCTTACGGAGATATGCATTTAAATGAAAGTCATACTTTCACTTTGAAATGCGCCTGTTACGTGACGGGTGAGTGAATGTAAGATGTGGTTGAGAAGTTAGTGGACTGAAGGTTTGTAAATACAAACACGAAATTTCAACAATGGTCTTTGTCAACATGTCTTTGAGGAAGATTTTTGTCAAAACGTGGGTGTTTGTATCTGTTTGTGTCATTCCGTTTCTCAAGCTTCCCAGTCACAGTTTACATTCATTTGCTTTTGAGATGAGCTCAATAACAGTTACCTCTATTATCATCGTAATCTGCCACTTTTGCCCTCGAGCGTCGTGGGGAGGATAAGTTGCTGTTTCAGCGCCCGATAGGTGGCACTGGATAGTGCCATTCCATGTGACTGTATAGTGTCTTTGATGTCATCAATTCATTTTATTCACGGGCTTCCTCTTGCATTCGTATCAGATCTTCTTTGGTGTAACGCCTGTGCTGGTAGTTGATGGCGTTGCATCCTAACGAGATGGCTTGGTATATCTTCTTATAGATCATGCCGTGTGGCGTTGTTGATCATATCTGTCCACAGCCTTCTGTCTCGTGTACTGATAATCTTCTTATAGATCATGCCGTGTGGCGTTGGTGATCATATCTGTCCACAGCCTTCTGTCTCGTGTACTGCCAATCTTCTTATAGACCATGCCGTGTGGCGTTGGTGATCATATCTGTCCACAGCCTTCTGTCTCGTGTACTGCCAATCTTCTTATAGACCATGCCGTGTGGCGTTGGTGATCATATCTGTCCACAGCCTTCTGTCTCGTGTACTGATAATCTTCTTATAGACCATGCCGTGTGGCGTTGGTGATCATATCTGTCCACAGCCTTCTGTCTCGTGTACTGATAATCTTCTTATAGATCATGCCGTGTGGCGTTGGTGATCATATCTGTCCACAGCCTTCTGTCTCGTGTACTGATAATCTTCTTATAGACCATGCCGTGTGGCGTTGGTGATCATATCTGTCCACAGCCTTCTGTCTCGTGTACTGATAATCTTCTTATAGACCATGCCGTGTGGCGTTGGTGATCATATCTGTCCACAGCCTTCTGTCTCGTGTACTGATAATCTTCTTATAGACCATGCCGTGTGGCGTTGGTGATCATATCTGTCCACAGCCTTCTGTCTCGTGTACTGATAATCTTCTTATAGACCATGCCGTGTGGCGTTGGTGATCATATCTGTCCACAGCCTTCTGTCTCGTGTACTGATAATCTTCTTATAGACCATGCCGTGTGGCGTTGGTGATCATATCTGTCCACAGCCTTCTGTCTCGTGTACTGATAATCTTCTTATAGACCATGCCGTGTGGCGTTGGTGATCATATCTGTCCACAGCCTTCTGTCTCGTGTACTGATAATCTTCTTATAGACCATGCCGTGTGGCGTTGGTGATCATATCTGTCCACAGCCTTCTGTCTCGTGTACTGATAATCTTCTTATAGACCATGCCGTGTGGCGTTGGTGATCATATCTGTCCACAGCCTTCTGTCTCGTGTACTGATAATCTTCTTATAGACCATGCCGTGTGGCGTTGGTGATCATATCTGTCCACAGCCTTTTGTCTCGTGTACTGATAATCTTCTTATAGACCATGCCGTGTGGCGTTGGTGATCATATCTGTCCACAGCCTTTTGTCTCGTGTACTGATAATCTTCTTATAGACCATGCCGTGTGGCGTTGGTGATCATATCTGTCCACAGCCTTTTGTCTCGTGTACTGATAATCTTCTTATAGACCATGCCGTGTGGCGTTGGTGATCATATCTGTCCACAGCCTTTTGTCTCGTGTACTGATAATCTTCTTATAGACCATGCCGTGTGGCGTTGGTGATCATATCTGTCCACAGCCTTCTGTCTCGTGTACTGATAATCTTCTTATAGACCATGCCGTGTGGCGTTGGTGATCATATCTGTCCACAGCCTTCTGTCTCGTGTACTGATAATCTTCTTATAGACCACGCCGTGTGGCGTTGGTGATCATATCTGTCCACAGCCTTCTGTCTCGTGTACTGATAATCTTCTTATAGACCATGCCGTGTGGCGTTGGTGATCATATCTGTCCACAGCCTTCTGTCTCGTGTACTGATAATCTTCTTAAGTCCGTGGCGTTGGTGATCGTGTCTGCCAACAGCCTTATGTCTCGTGTACTGCCAATCTTCTTATAGACCATGCCGTGTGGCGTTGGTGATCATATCTGTCCACAGCCTTCTGTCTCGTGTACTGCCAATCTTCTTAAGTCCGTGGCGTTGGTGATCGTGTCTGCCAACAGCCTTATGTCTCGTGTACTGCCAATCTTCTTATAGACCATGCCGTGTGGCGTTGGTGATCATATCTGTCCACAGCCTTCTGTCTCGTGTACTGATAATCTTCTTAAGTCCGTGGCGTTGGTGATCGTGTCTGCCAACAGCCTTATGTCTCGTGTACTGCCAATCTTCTTATAGACCATGCCGTGTGGCGTTGGTGATCATATCTGTCCACAGCCTTCTGTCTCGTGTACTGATAATCTTCTTAAGTCCGTGGCGTTGGTGATCGTGTCTGCCAACAGCCTTATGTCTCGTGTACTGCCAATCTTCTTATAGACCATGCCGTGTGGCGTTGGTGATCATATCTGTCCACAGCCTTCTGTCTCGTGTACTGATAATCTTCTTAAGTCCGTGGCGTTGGTGATCGTGTCTGCCAACAGCCTTATGTCTCGTGTACTGCCAATCTTCTTATAGACCATGCCGTGTGGCGTTGGTGATCATATCTGTCCACAGCCTTCTGTCTCGTGTACTGCCAATCTTCTTATAGATCATGCCATGTGGCGTTGGTGATCATGTATGTTCACAGCCTTCTGTCTCTTGTGCTGCGAATTAGTTCTGACGTCCCTCCAAGCCATGCTGTCAAACTGTCCAGCATCTTCTAGCTTGGTCTCCCGCTGCCTCTCTTCCCCTCCAACCTTCTGGTTGTGTTAACATGCTCCAGCTTACCCCTCTGTCCCACACCGCAAGGTACTATATACAGTAATGACATTATTGATTAATACGCCAGTTTCGTTAAGATGTAAATCCAGGGTGCGCATTAGGTGGGTGATGATTATTTATCGTCAGCGGAGATGGGGAGGTTATGGACAATGGCTGTTGTTTGTCAGTTTGACTACATGCACATTTTTACAGCATCTTCAGAGCTGTATCCACGCGGTATCTTGGTGGATCTTCCCATTGTTAGCTAGACTAGTGTCCTTTTCACGAATGCCCTACTTGGAAGTGAGAACCAGTGAAGATCGGGGCGTCAGATCAACAGCGTGTCGAATACCATTTATTGTTGACAAACGGCGCGTCACATTTACCTCATATATTAATTCTTCTTCTTCTTCTTCTTCTTCTTCTTCTTCTTCTTCTTCTTCTTCTTCTTCTTCTTCTTCTTCTTCTTCTTCTTCTTCTTCTTCTCCTCCTCCTCCTCCTCCTCCTCCTCCTCTCCTCATCCTCCTCCTCCTCTCCTCCTCCTCCTCTCCTCATCCTCCTCCTCGGGTTCAACTCCGTCACGGGTCATTTGGACTACAATGTTGACTTCTCGTCCTTGACTTGGGGACATAAATTACAAGTACTTCTGAAGTCGGAGTGGGTTTGCCTGAGGGTGAGGGATACTGATAATAGGGAAAGCTAATCCACATGCACAATTAAATCCAGTGCTAGGAGAAGTAGGAGAAGTAGCGTATATGAGCTATGCTTGAGTTCAATGCAAGCAAGCGAAAACAAACTTGTTGTAAGGTTGCTTTTGCTTTGAATTAAAGATACGTGCGCTAGGGGCTAAAGATGTCTATGACGGCGACCGCTGGTAACTTACCCAATCAGCACATCTCAGGCCATGGTAATTGCCGGGCTGTTGAGCGTATGTCCGTTAACCACAGAAGGAAATCTGTTTAACAGGCTGCCGGATGTGCATTCGGCGGTCCACATTATGTGCTGGACTTTCAACACGATTATCGATTCTGTCTGGAGCTGAACAATGGATTAATTGGCTCCTACCTGTTAGACCTTGCCATTGTATTGTCTGACAGGCATCGTTTGTGCCCAGTGCCCACTTGTTTGTGAACTAGTTTGCATGGGATGTTAAACACGCTGCCATGCGAATGTTGTGTTTTCTCCAGGCACGTCACGGAGAATTACAACAGTTTTATCTTTATCTTCGCCAGTTTGGGGGGGGGGGGGGGGCAGCCAGACAGAATGAACGAACGAAGTTTATTTTCAAAGGGTCACAAATTGGGCACGCAGGCCCGTCTTGGCATTCGGCCTTTCCAACCATTCATCTTTTGTTCATCATTGTGCATGTTACATTCACGTAGGGGAAAAACATTGAGAGAGAGACAGAGACAGAGGGAGAGAGAGATATATTTCTGCACGTGTTTTATCTCGGTTTGTCGTCTCGCTAAGTGAGCGAAGGGACTTGACTACTTGGATGTCGTGTTTCTGCCATTACCCCTGCTCTTTTCGGCAGGTCTGTGGCGAAGGGGTTACACATGCAATTCGTAATCCCGCATACCGCATTCGAAACACAGCTGCGGGAGATTTGACAGCAGACCGTCTTGCGTTATTTTCCATACAATGGTATGAGTGCCGGTCGTTCAGAAAGCAATGACAAACTACTGAACGTAAACTTGCCCGAGAATTACAGATAGCCAAAAAAAATGCTGGAGTTGACTACTACGTCATGTAAAGCATATGCAACTAAATTTAACTACCCCGTTCAACCTCATAAGAGAAGTTATAATTTGGGCCTATCCCAACCTCAGATTAATACTCATGTGAACGGACAGCTCCACAGCGTGGAGGGCTGCTGTACATATATTTCATATATTATCTCTTGACAGCTTCACAGAGTGGAGGGCTGTTGTATTATCTCTTGACAGCTTCACAGAGTGGAGGGCTGTTGTATATATATATATATATATATATATATCTCCTGAGTGAAATGGAATATTGCCTGGCTAGCAAATCCATTACGTGGAAAGTCCGAATCAAAAGCTCATAGAGTGTGCGTCATCAAAGGTGGAAAAAGCGTCCCAGTGGCACGAAATTGAATATTGCTTGGATAGCAAATCCATTACGTGGGAAGTCCGAATCGAAAGCTCACTGTATGGATGTCATATGTAGATTGCATTCTTCTGGATTTCGGTGGAACAGCCTATGGTGAACGGAAGGCCCAATATACGGAAGTGAGGCTAAGCAGCCATGTGCAGGACGTGACGATTCCTTGGGTGAGCCCAGTACCAGAGCGCTGTGTGTCGGCTCTGCAGTTATGGAGGCCTCCTTGGATGGCGGGGAATGCCCACGGTCTGCCCCTGACTTCCCTTGGGGGGTGACCATGATGTCTTCGGCTGTTCTAAATGGGCCAGCTGGGATGGGGGATAACACCACAACAGTGAGAGTCAAACGTCCTAAGAAACCCCCGGGAAGGTTAACCCGGTGAACAAATGCCCGCAGAAGTCGAATGTGTCGACCTAACGGCGCAAGAACGCAGCTCTGCTGTAAACAGGCACAACGCAATCACGTCCGAAAAAAAAAAAAAACTCTCCGGATGAATGCAGAAGAAGATCTGACAACTTCATAGAGTGGAGGGTTGTTGTACATACATTATCTACCGACAGTTTCACACAGTGGATGGTTTTTGTGCACCCGTTATCTATTTCTGAACAGTGAGTGGAAGACCAGGAATGTAAACTCTGAAGTCCCATACATTAACAGGCAGGTCGCTCGAGCTCCGAAAAGGACTTGCATCTATCGGATTGATGTTGGAGTAGATTTCCCTCCCGATCTGATACCAAAGTAGCATCTCCACTGGCAGGATGTTGGAGTAGACTTCCCTCCCGATCTGATACCAAAGTAGCATCTCCACTAGCAGGATGTTGGAGTAGATTTCCCTCCCGATCTGATACCAAAGTAGCATCTCCACTAGCAGGATGTTGGAGTAGACTTCCCTCCCGATCTGATACCAAAGTAGCATCTCCACTGGCAGGATGTTGGAGTAGGCTTCCCTCCCGATCTGATACCAAAGTATCATCTCCACTAGCAGGATGTTGGAGTAGGCTTCCCTCCCGATCTGATACCAAAGTATCATCTCCACTAGCAGGATGTTGGAGTAGGCTTCCCTCCCGATCTGATACCAAAGTAGCATCTCCACGAGCAAGATGTTGGAGTAGACTTCCCTCCCTGTCTGATACCAAAGTGCCAATTCCACTGGCAGGATGTTGCAGAGCTCTTTAACTTTTCCTTTACCCTGGTACGAGTAAATGCAACCTAAAGACTTAATGTCATGGTAGGGCAGATCAGACCCTAGGCCTTGGTCGGCAACTGATGTAGGGTGGAAGCTCAGACAGGCGGACAGTTAAAGTATTGCTTTGCTGATCCGGCAGCTACTGCAGCTTGTCTTGTTCCAGAGGTATTGGTGTTACGTTTCCACTGGAATAAACTAGGCAGGCCGAGAGAGGGATCATGCTGCATGGGCAACACATGGTCTCTAAATTAAGCCAAGGCTTTGTGCCTTAGAGAGGTGTAACTCCATTTTACAAACTACCGTCTGTCAAGACAGCCAGGTGCCAGTCAGGCGGGTCTGATCTAGAACAGTATACAGTCCAAACACAACACCTTCCACCAACATACCCTTGGATTCGAACCCGAACTACACTACTCTAGTTCACTACCCACAACGAACACTGTACCTAGTTAAAGCGCGGCGCCTGGAAGCGCAGCAGAACGATCGATAACCTATACGAGATTCCGAATGAACACCCACTCGACACAGGCCTCGGTATTTTCGCCACGGACGTGCAACAGGCTAAAACCAATAATGTGTTTTGGTGTTTGTTCACAGTCCGGCCAGCTTACAGCCGATGCTGTTTCCGCACGCTTCCATTGACACGGACTTGTGTGGCCCGCGTTAATGAAGCATCGTGGTGCTAAATGGTAATTCCATCTACCGTTATTCGTTCATTTCTGAGAATGGGAATGCTGAAGTTATAGCACTGTCTGTGCATAGAGTGTTGGAAGTTATGGTACTGTCTGTTGGAACTGGCATGGCAGTGAAGCTTTGATGTGTAGTTTACCGTGTTTGATGTGAAACCAGTAGTTATTGTAACCGTGTTTGATGTTAAGCCAGTAGTTATTGTAACCGTGTGTGGTTTAAACCAGTAGTTAAAATAACCGTGTTTGATGTTAAACCAGTAGTTATTGTAGCCATGTTTGATGTTAAACCAGTATTTACAATAACCGTGTTTGATATTAAACCAGTAGTTACAGTAACTGTGTTTGATGTTAAACCAGTAGTTATAGTAACCGTGTTTGATGTTAAACCAGTAGTTACAATAACCGTGTGTGATGTTAAACCAGTAGTTATAGTTACTGTGTTTAATGTTAAACCAGTAGTTACAGTAACTGTGTTTGCTATTAAACCAGTAGTTACAGTAACTGTGTTTGATATTAAACCAGTAGTTACAGTAACCGTGTTTGATATTAAACCAGTAGTTACAGTAATCGTGTTTGATATTAAACCAGTAGTTACAGTAACTGTGTTTGATGTTAAACCAGTAATTACAATAACTGTGTTTGATGTTAAACCAGGATTTACAGTAACCATATTTGAGGTTAAACCAGTAGTTATAGAAACCGTGTGTTTGCTATTAAACCAGTAGTTACAGTAACCGTGTTTGATATTAAACCAGTAGTTACAGTAACCGTGGTTGATGTTAAACCAGTAATTACAATAACTGTTTGATGTTAAACCAGGATTTACAGTAACCATATTTGAGGTTAAACCAGTAGTTATAGAAACCGTGTGTTTGCTATTAAACCAATAGTTACAGTAACCGTGTTTGATATTAAACCAGTAGTTACAGTAACCGTGGTTGATATTAAACCAGTAGTTACAGTAACTGTTTAACAGTAGTTATTGTAACCTTGTGTGATGTTAAACCAGTCGTTATTGTAACCGCGTTTGATATTAAACCAGTAGTTACAGTAACTGTGTTTAACAGTAGTTATTGTAACCTTGTGTGATGTTAAACCAGTCGTTATTGTAACCGTGTGCCCGGGATGGTTAACCCGGCCGGTCAACAAATGCCCGCAGAAGTCGGATGTGTCGGCCTAACGGCGCAAGAACGCAGCTTTGCTGTAAACAGGCACAACGCAATCACATCCGAAAAAAAAACAACTCTGGATGAACGCAGAAGAAGAAGAAGAAGAAGAAGAAGAAGAAGAAGAAGAAGAAGAAGTAACCGTGTGTGATGTTAAACCAGTAGTTATAGTAACCGTGTTCGATATTAAACCAGTAGTTACAGTAACTGTGTCTGATGTTAAACCAATAGTTACAGTAACTGTGTTTGATGTTCAACCAGTAGTTACAGTAACTGTGTTTGATGTTCAACCAGTAGTTACAGTAACTGTGTTTGATGTTCAACCAGTAGTTACAGTAACTGTGTTTGATGTTCAACCAGTAGTTACAGTAACTGTGTTTGATGTTCAACCAGTAGTTACAATAACTGTGTTTGATGTTTAACCAGTAGTTACAGTAACTGTGTTTGATGTTCAACCAGTAGTTACAGTAACTGTTTGATGTTAAACCAGTAGTTACAGTAACTGTGTTTGATGTTACACCAGTAGTTACAGTATCTGTGTTTGATGTTAAACCAGTAGGTACAGTAACTGTGTTTGATGTTCAACCAGTAGTTATAGTAAATGTGTTTGATGTTAAACCAGTAGTTACAGTAACCATGTTTGAGGTTAAACCAGTAGTTACAGTAACTGTGTTTGATATTCAACCAGTAGCTATAGTAACTGTTTGATGTTAAATCAGTAGTTACAGTAACTGTCTTTGATATTCAACCAGTAGCTATAGTAACTGTGTTTGATGTTAAACCGGTAGTTACAGGAACTGTGTTTGATGTTCAACCAGTAGTTACAATAACTGTATTTGATGTTCAACCAGTAGTTACAATAACTGTGTTTGATGTTCAACCAGTAGTTACAGTAACTGTGTTTGATGTTCAACCAGTAGTTACAGTAACTGTGTTTGATGTTCAACCAGTAGTTACAATAACTGTATTTGATGTTCAACCAGTAGTTACAGTAACTGTGTTTGATGTTCAACCAGTAGTTACAATAACTGTGTTTGATGTTCAACCAGTAGTTACAGTAACTGTGTTTGATGTTCAACCAGTAGGTACAGTAACTGTGTTTGATGTTCAACCAGTAGTTACAGTAACTGTGTTTGATGTTCAACCAGTAGTTACAATAACTGTGTTTGATGTTCAACCAGTAGTTACAGTAACTGTGTTTGATGTTCAACCAGTAGGTACAGTAACTGTGTTTGATGTTCAACCAGTAGTTACAGTAACTGTGTTTGATGTTCAACCAGTAGTTACAGTAACTGTGTTTGATGTTCAACCAGTAGTTACAGTAACTGTGTTTGATGTTCAACCAGTAGTTACAGTAACTGTGTTTGATGTTCAACCAGTAGTTACAATAACTGTGTTTGATGTTCAACCAGTAGTTACAGTAACCATGTTTGAGGTTAAACCAGTAGTTATTGTGTCTTGTGTAGAACTAACTACAATATCTTATTGGAAGTAAACCCGACACACCACATTGTGCCAAAAGCTTTTTGCGGAGGAGCGCAATTGGGAGGGTACAAGTCTAACCCTAGTGCGAGGAAATGCAGCCTAAAGACTAATTGTCATGTCAGGTCAGGACAGGCCAGGCCCTACGCCGTGGTCGGCAACTTGTCTAGGATCGAATGCTGACCCGGCAGCTTCTGCGACTTGTCTTGTTCCAGATGTATTGGTGTTACCTTTCCTCTGAAGTAAGCTAAGCAGACGGCGAGAGTGGATCATGCTACATGGGCAACACACGGTCTCTACATTCAGCCCAGGTTTTGTGCTGTGGAGACGCATACCTCCATTGTACAACTATCGCCTGTCAAAACGGCAAGGTGCCAGTCATATTTGAAATACATTGCTACAGTACCATATTCGAAAGAAACTATTACTGACAGTGCCCTGTTTAGAACGGATCGTTTAGCTGTAATACCGTATTTGGAAGGAACTATTGCTTACAGTGCCGTGTGTAGAACTAACCAGTAGCTACAATATCGTGTATGGAATGAACTATTACTTACAGTGCCGTGTGTAAAACTAACCAGTAGCTACAAAGATCGTGTATGGGGTGAACTATTGCTTACAGTGCCATGTGTAGAACTAACCAGTAGCTATAATATCGTGTATGGAATGAACTATTACTTACAGTGCCGTGTGTAGAACTAACCATTAGCTACAATATCGTGTATGGAATGAACTATTACTTACAGTGCCGTGTGTAGAACTAACCATTAGCTACAATATCGTGTATGGAATGAACTATTACTTACAGTGCCGTGTGTAGAACTAACCATTAGCTACAATATCGTGTATGGAATGAACTATTACTTACAGTGCCGTGTGTAGAACTAACCAGTAGCTACAATATCGTGTATGGGGTGAACTATTACTTACAGTGCCGTGTGTAGAACTAACCAGTAGCTATAATATCGTGTATGGAATGAACTATTACTTACAGTGCCGTGTGTAGAACTAACCATTAGCTACAATATCGTGTATGGAATGAACTGTTACAGTGCCGTGTGCAGAACTAACCATATATACATATCGTGTATGGAATGAACTGTTACTTACTGTGTCCTGTGTAGAACTAACCATTATCAGCAATACCATATTTGGAATGAAGTGTTACTTAAAGTGTGTGCAGAAAATAGCAATAGTTATAGCACCGTGGTTTTTACTATTACATTGACACAACTGAAGCCACTAGTTTCGCTTCTTTCGCTGGACATTGTATCCTGGCCTGATGTGCTTGCCTGATTATGTTGCCAATGCTTGTTTCATATGGACATCTAGATTAATGGTGATACGAAAGTAGCGGAATTTGTATTCTGTCCAGCTGCTTAGTTCTCGCCTAGTCTCTACTTCTTTCTTCTACTTCTGTGAGCGCCAAACAATATATATGAAGTTATTGATGATCTGTTGAGTTGTTAGTTTGGATTTTTGAGTTCTGCCCAGTTGTAGTATTTGGTTCGGCATTGAATAATTCATTTATTCATTCACTCGTTTTCTGCCGGGTCTTAGATATGACAGAGCTACCGTGTGACAGTAGACGGTACTGCCGGCTTTCTGTTAGCGCCGAAACTTGGGCAGCGCTCACCAAACCCAACACCCCACACTGTGTCAACGACTTTGGGCGGAGGAGCGCTATTGGGAGGGTACAAGCACTTATCCTAGTGCGAGGAAATGCAAACTACAGACTAAATGTCGTGGCACGGCGGACCAGACCCTAAGCCTTTGTCGGCAACTGGTCTAGGATCGAAGCTCCGACATGCGGACAGTTAGAGCATTGCTTTGTTGATCCAGCAGCTTCTGCAGCTTGTATAGCTCCAGATGTATTAGTATGACCTTTCCTCCGGAGTAAACTAGGCAGATCGAGAAGGGGATCATGGTGCACGGGAAACACATGGTAACTACAATTCAGCCAAGACTTTGTACTATGGAGAGACAAGAACGCGGAACTGATTCACGACTCTGGTGATAGCTTGAGTTGGCTAACATGACCTTCCCGCTTATCGGCATGGCACATAATGATATATGGGAGGCTGGATAGATAGGGGTAACTCCTATCAAATGAGAAGTATGGTGCTTCCTTCCCTCCTCTAGCCTACGGGACACCCTTGGGCAAAGTGGAGTACCCGTTTATTCTCTCCCCGAGTCATGGTTACGTGAACCATGAGTGCAGATTAAGTTGAAGAGCAACCGACAGATAGTTGTAGTTTATGGTCTCAAATTTCACTACGGTAGGCAACGATCTCTTTTTTTGTGTGGAAACAATGGCTACGGTCATCGGCCAGTATGGTCACTGCTAAGAAGGAAAGCAATGGCAAACTACCTTCTTTACAAATGCATAGAAAACCATTCTTCGTCAAGCGAAACATGACCTGTCGACATGGCACACGATGATGATAGTATAATGTCCAGTATTGTGTTTTCTCTAGTGCCTGATGTAATGTGTTTGTCCTAGCATAAGGCTGGGGATCGTGTACACGAATCATTGGTATCTAACTCTCTCTCTCTCTCTCTCTCTCTCTCTCTCTCTCTCTCTCTCACTCACACACACACACACACACACACACACACACACACACACACACACACACGGGAAGAAGTACAGACAGGAATGAGTAGTACGAGGAGGGCATGGGCGGAGCTGCATGAGATAGCCAGGGATAGGACGACTTGCCGTGAGTTAGTTGAGGGTGTAAGCCCCAATCGGAGATAAAAACCAGGTTTTTTTTCTTTTTCAGCTGCCCATTTTACCCATGCTCGGCCCTGCTGTGTGGAAGCTAATCACTCCCGGTTATTTATGACTTTAAGGTAGTGTGGTTAAAACACCTGCAGCGAGACATCGGCGTATTTACACATATGGGCTTTGTAGGTCAACGGTTGGATTGATTTCCTGATATCATCCCCGTCTCGACCAGTTGCTATTTATAGTAACCAAAAAAATGGCCTCTACTGTTAAATAAACCCACCTTCCCGCGCGCGTGCTAATTTTAGACTCTCACGTCGGCATGTTTTTTTTGCAGCGCAGTGGTTCTAAAAACTTACCATAGCTTGGCCCTAGTGGATGTACCCCGTCATGGTCTGTTGAATGATCCATGACGGCGAGGTTATGAATTTGTTGTAGACTTAATAGTAAGAGGCAGACTGCGTGGTCGCGATGCGTAATGCGCTTGAACTTCCTGTGCCATGATGGCGAGGTAGGGGATTCTCTACACCGGTCAGTTGGACTTGAACGTTGACTTTCCGTTCGAACGCTAAAGATGTGGTCTTGTATGTATGGATAAGCTATAGATGTGGTCTTGTATGTATGGCGACGCTAAAGATGTGGTCTTGTATGTATGGAGACGCTAAAGATGTGGTCTTGTATGTATGGAGACGCTAAAGATGTGGTCTTGTATGTATGGAGACTCTAAAGATGTGGTCTTGTATGTATGGAGACGCTAAAGATGTGGTCTTGTATGTATGGATAAGCTATAGATGTGGCCTTATATGTATGGATAAGCTATAGATGTTGTCTTGTATGTATGGATACGCTAAAGATGTGGTCTTGTATGTATGGAGACGCTAAAGATGTGGTATGGAGCGGTGGAGTGGGGGGGGGGGACTATGGATTTGGCAGTAATCAAAAGAGTGGGAGGGTTTGTGAGTGCGACAACTGATGTTTCGTTGCTGTAACTGTCGAGTATTTAGCAGTTGGTTGCTCGCCGTTCTGGGGATTTAGGCAAATGAGGTATGTTTGATCTTGTAGGGAACTTATTATAGAGCTGTAAATACAAAGAATGCGAGTGGGAAAATGGAGCTATAAACACAAGGAATGGGAGTGGGGAAGTCGAGCTATAAATACAAGGAAGAAATTGGAGTAGGAAAGTCGAGCTATAAACAAAGAAGGGGAGTGGGGAAGTCGAGCTATAAACACAAAGAATGGGAGTTAGGAAACAAAGGAATGGGAGGGGGGAGTCGAGATATAAACTCAAGGAGTGGGAGGGGGAAGTCGAGTTATAAACACAAGGAATGAAAGATATAAAGTAGGGAATGGGATAGGAATGAAAGCTATAGAATAAGGGTTGGGGATGAGAATGCAAGCTGTACATTAGCAATTGGAGTGGGAATGTATGATATAAACACACGAATGTGGATGCTATAAATACACTTGTGTGTTGACTGAAGACGCAAGCAGCAAAATGACGCCGAAAGCAAATGTAGTGTAATGTTGATTGACTGTCTAGCGGGGCTAGTTCACAGCGGAGGTGTTCTAACTAGAACTCAGATACTCAGTTTTGGCAGAGGTCTGTTGTCTCAGTGCAATTATATATATATATATATATATATATATATATATATATATATATATATATATATATATATATATATATATATATATATGGTGTTAACACGCACATCCTCGTTGATATGTACTGTTCGTGCCCTCTCCACGAGTCTTGGTCAATATCTGTTTACTTGTGTCAGTAAAGTGTGAGATGGAGGAGGAGAGAAGGAAGAATAGAGTCATTATTGATCTAGGTGTCCGGGTATTCGGACAAGTACATGGTGGTGATACTTTGTGTTGTTTGTGAAGAATTACCGCCAGTGACTACAATAAGGCATAAGAACGGGATGAGAAGAATGGAAAGATGACAAAAATTAGAACAGTGAAATGAAAATGGAAAAAAAGAAGTTTTCTTTTCATAGTTCTCATTGTGTTCATCTGTCCATTTTCCTAAGTGTCTTCCCCGTATTTATATGTTGTGTTTTGTGTATATATTTGTTTACCAATGAAGGCTAGTCGCCGCAACGTCCTATTACTATTATTTCCGTAATTGTGTTCTGCAAAACGGCATACTTTGCCTAGCCTATGATGGGAAGTCAAAGGCTAGGGACATTTCACCTCACGATGTCACTTGGAGATCTGGTATGCTCACTTGCGTAACCGATTGTGTTTTGTGGAGGACCTCCGATTGTGTTTTGTGGAGACCTTCCGATTGTGTTTTGTGGAGGGCCTGAGATTGTGTTTTGTGGAGGGCATGCCGTTGTGTTTTGTGGAGCGTCTGAACAAACACGTTGTAAATGGGTCATAACGTGAATACATGCATACGTATTACAGTCACGACTGGTGGTTTGTGTTGATTTTATGCATACCCACAGACCCTCAAGCAACTCATGTCGGACCCTCCTATCCTTTGATGTCCCCTGCAGCTCCTTTCGTGCCCCCCTCCCCCGCACATGTTATTTACCTCTGTAGCTGATTATCTTGTGCCATGAAATGTGTTGGGAGGTTAAGAAGACCAGTGTGATACCGACCACACCCCCCAGGCGGTGCTGATCGATGTATGCAAAACCATATGTCCAGTGTTCCTTCAATCAATCAATCAATCAATCAATCAATCAATCAATCAATCAATCAATCAATCAATCAGGTGTCATCTCAAGATTGAAGGTGGCTGCAGTGGATTTCCAACACTGTCTGTCTCTCGCCTTAACTGTTCATTCTGTCTGACAGATGTTCGTCCATCTGTTGATGTTATCACCCACCCCACACCGTTATATCGTTGTCTGCCTCTTGCTCGCTTACCCTCAACCTTGCCCCCCCCCCCCAGTATGGTTTTTATAAGAGTGTTATGTCTTTTAACGTGGCCAAAATATTTCACTTGCCTCTTTTTTATTTCTTTCATCAATTCTCTTTTCATTCCCAGTTTTTCTAGAACCCCTGTATTTGATTGTTTCTGTTTCCATGAAATACGACATAGTCTTCTGTATATCCACATCTCCAGGGCATCTATTCGACTTTCTAGTTGCTTGGCCAGGCTTCCGCGGCGTACACTAGTGTTGAATGTACGTAACATTTGACAATTCTCATTTTTTAATGCATTGTTAATCTCTCTAGATGTTAATACTGATTTCATGCTGTTGAAAGCATTTTTGGCCATTCCTATTCCCTTTGTGTTCCTTAAGGGGTGTAAAGTCGGCCTTACGTTTTTTTGTTTTTTTTTTTTTTTTTTTTTTTTTTTGGGGGGGGGGGGGGGGGGTCTTTTTTGTTTCGTTTTATACTTTATTAATATCCCTGGTTGGAAGAAAAGCAACAGATGAAGGCTGTATGTCTGTATTTATATCAAATATGCACGTTGAATTTTTTTAAATTTTGTTTTTGGTTTTCATGTAGACTCTCGCCCATAAGATTATTTTTGGCATAATAATGTGATAGTTTCCCCTTGACTGCCGATTGTATTTGAGCGACTTACATGCTGTGATTCCATTGTGGGTAACTTGTCTGATCCAGAGAGGGGAGTTCAGCAGTAATACACAAGACATATATAAATAAGCTTCAATTTTTAAACACACAAGCAACAAACGCTATGTTCAACCTCAGAAAGCCACAAACATAAGGTGGCACGATTTATTGTCTGGCATATTTCGCTGCATCTCGTGAGGTGCATCCTGCAGATAATTATCATACAAAGTGAATAAATGAATAATGAAACACTTAAATCACATAATCCTTTATATTATTCAAATGTGGAGCATCAGTTACAGTATCTTCTATTTGGTTTCTCTCCAGGTGTCTGAGGCGCGGATCTTGTAATAACAACCCTGACAGAATGGAACCCTGCCACTTAGGATATCACCCAGGTCTGAGACCTCAGTGCTGGGATTAGTCTGATCAATTGGAGATCACGTTCTGGTTGATTGACATATGTAGGTCACTGTTTACTTGTGGCTGCTGACTCAGTATACATAAACTTGTTGTGTGTTGGGTCTCAGTGATATCTGTTGTTGTATCATCCTTGCATTCTGGACAAGTCCATAGGTGCTCAGATCCCCTCCAACATATACATCAGCATACGCGGCTAACAGTGCCATTTCTGTGTTGGTTGATGAGAGCCCTCGTTCTCCCAATGTGCCTCTCCTGTCTGTCCGTGTCAACTCTTACTCTGGAGTCTTTCATGTTGATTCAGACAGGCATAAATGTTCATCGCTGTCACTCTCTCACCACACCTGGTACCCTCTCACACCACACCTGGTACCCTCTCACACCACACCTGGTACTCTCTCACACCACACCTGGCACCCTCTCACACCACACCTGGCATCCTCTCACACCACACCTGGCACCCTCTCACACTACACCTGGTACCCTCTCACACCACACCTGACACCCTCTCACACCACACCTGACACCCTCTCACACCACACCTGACACCCTCTCACACCACACCTGGTACCCTCTCACACCACACCTGACACCCTCTCACACCACACCTGACACCCTCTCACACCACACCTGACACCCTCTCACACCACACCTGGTACTCTCTCACACCACACCTGACACCCTCTCACACCACACCTGACACCCTCTCACACCACACCTGACACCCTCTCACACCACACCTGACACCCTCTCACACCACACCTGGTACCCTCTCACACCACACCTGGTACCCTCTCACACCACACCTGACACCCTCTCACACCACACCTGGTACTCTCTCACACCACACCTGACACCCTCTCACACCACACCTGGTACCCTCTCACACCACACCTGACACCCTCTCACACCACACCTGGTACTCTCTCACACCACACCTGGCACCCTCTCACACCACACCTGGCATCCTGACACCACACCTGGCATCCTGTCACACCACATCTGGTACCCTCTCACACCACACCTGGTACCCTCTCACACCACACCTGGTACTCTCTCACACCACACCTGGTACCCTCTCACACCACACCTGGTACCCTCTCACACCACACCTGGCATCCTGGCACCACACCTGGCATCCTGTCACACCACACCTGGCACCCTCTCACGCCACACCTGAACCCTCTCACACCACACCTGACACCCTCTCACACCACACCTGACACCCTCTCACACCACACCTGGTACCCTCTCACACCACACCTGACACCCTCTCACACCACACCTGGTACCCTCTCACACCACACCTGACACCCTCTCACACCACACCTGGTACTCTCTCACACCACACCTGACACCCTCTCACACCACACCTGGTACCCTCACACCACACCTGTCACCCTCTCACACCACACCTGGTACTCTCTCACACCACACCTGGCACCCTCTCACACCACACCTGGCACCCTCTCACACCACACCTGGCATCCTGACACCACACCTGGCATCCTGTCACACCACATCTGGTACCCTCTCACACCACACCTGGTACCCTCTCACACCACACCTGACACCCTCTCACACCACACCTGGCACCCTCTCACACCACACCTGGTACCCTCTCACACCACACCTGGTACCCTCTCACACCACACCTGGCATCCTGGCACCACACCTGGCATCCTGTCACACCACACCTGACACCCTCTCACACCACACCTGACACCCTCTCACACCACACCTGACACCCTCTCACACCACACCTGACACCCTCTCACACCACACCTGACACCCTCTCACACCACACCTGGTACCCTCTCACACCACACCTGACACCCTCTCACACCACACCTGGTACCCTCTCACACCACACCTGACACCCTCTCACACTACACCTGACACCCTCTCACACCACACCTGGTACCCTCTCACACCACACCTGGTACCCTCTCACACTACACCTGACACCCTCTCACACCACACCTGGCACCCTCTCACACCACACCTGGCACCCTCTCACACCACACCTGGCACCCTCTCACACCACACCTGACACCCTCTCACACCACACCTGGTACCCTCCCACACCACACCTGGTACCCTCTCACACCACACCTGACACCCTCTCACACCACACCTGGCACCCTCTCACACCACACCTGGCATCCTCTCACACCACACCTGGCATCCTGACACCACACCTGGCATCCTGTCACACCACACCTGGTACCCTCTCACGCCACACCTGAACCCTCTCCCCGCACACTGGAGCCCACTCTCACCACAACTGCAGACTTCTTGTATACTGTTTCACAATCTGTTGCCATATTTTCTTAGTGTTTACACATACAAGAAGCGTACAGAGTTGTACTATAGGTAAATGACAAGTGAATGTATCAGGCCAGGTCATCAACCTGCCTGTGGATGTTGGATTATTCTGTGCATAGACTGGCATGGCGAGATTTCATTTATGTCACTCCTATAAATCTTGCTGTATGCCTGCCCATAACCTTCCTCTTGAGAAATTAATGTGGCGATTTTCATTTTCCTTCCGGCTCTGTGGCGAAGGGCTTACGGGTGCAGTTTGTGATCCGGCATACCACATTTGAAACACAGCTGTAGGCGCGCTGCAGCAGGCCCCTTTGCATTGGTTTTTATTAAATGGTATGAGTGCCGACTGGTTAGAAAGCAATGGCAAACTGCTAAAATTAAACTTGCCAAGAAATCACAAACAGCCACAAAATGCTGGGGTTGACTGCAACATCATGTAAAGGATATGTAACTAACTTTCCACAAAAGAGATTTTCATGTTATAAATATGTTATTACCTGTAGATTTTCCATAGCAATGAACAGTTATGTCTTCTTATTTACATATTCAGCTGAGGTCTCTTTGGGCATGTCATGAGAAGAGGAAATCTTGAGTATGTCGTCACAATGGGAAAGTTGGAGTATGTCGTCACAGTGGGAAAGTTGGAGTATGTCGTCACAATGGGAAAGTTGGAGTATGTCATCACAATGTGAAAGTTGGAGTATGTCGTCACAGTGGGAAAGTTGGAGTATGTCGTCAGAGTGGAAAAGTTGGAGTATGTCATCACAGTGGGAAAGTTGGAGTGTGTCATCACAGTGGGAAAGTTGGAGTATGTTGTCACAGTGGGAAAGTTGGAGTATGTCGTCACAGTGGGAAAGTTGGAGTGTGTCGTCACAGTGGGAAAGTTGGAGTGTGTCGTCACAGTGGGAAAGTTGGAGTATGTCGTCACGGTGGGAAAGTTGGAGGTGAGGAGACCAAGCAAGAAGATGCTGGACAGGTTGACGTCATGGCACGGAGGTACACCAGGACCGGGAATGATTGGCAGCACAGGAGACAGTAGGCTGTTGACAAACATGATCTCAGTGCCACATAGCATGGACTTTAAGAAGCTCTTTAACAAATATACCATTATACAGGGTATTTAATATTGCATCTTCATTTGAGAAGACTAGACATATAAAACATTACCATGGGATCAGAGAAATTATAACATTCTCTAGATCCCAAATTTGTCACAACTGCACATAGATGGATTATGATGTTGATAATGCTAATGTATTGTTAATATGACATTGATAATGTTATTATTTTGGTAATACAGTCAAACCTCGGTGTTTGTCGATAATCTGTGTGAAGACAATCAGCGAAATCTGAAACCGATGAAAACCAAGGCAATTATTCCCATATGAATAAATGTAAATCCAATTAATGCGTTCTAGACACTCCAAAATACATACCAAAAACACATTTTATAGAGAATAAATATAGTGTTTAATACTATTTTTTGGTCCCAACCTTGTCTGAACTTGCTCCTTCACCATGCTTAGTAACACTGTGTATACCAATGCACCTCTTGAATTTTTCAAACCATCTTCTGCTGGCCTTAAAATCACTAAGTACACTAGCACTCGTCCCAAGCATTTTCTTAATGACATCGGCACACAACAGTCTGGCCTTCTCACATATGATTGCCTCCAAAACAGAATCTCCATCTAACTGGTTTTGATTTATCCGAATTAATAATAACTGTTAGACATTTTCAATTGTTTGCGATCTCTGTTTCGTTAGCACATTCATGCCTTTTGCTACGTTAACCTCCTTTATTACTTCCTTTGTCACCACAATGGAACTTATCGTGGATGGTGACTTCCATGCATGCGGCCGATTTCAGCAATCTTAATATGCTCTCGTATTTTATTATCAGCAAGTGATGCTCACACAATGAAAAACAACCCCAAACTGAGCAGAAGAACGCTTGAGTCCCTTTGTTTTCGCAAAACTAGCAACAAGGTCATGTAGGCACTCCAACGAAATCCGAGGCAACCAACGAAAAACTGAGACAAATTGTTCGAGGTAAAAATCGACGAAAACCGAAACCAGTGAAAACCGAAGGCAACGAAAACCCAGGTTTGACTGTATTATAGTGTTGGTAAAATGATGGCATGTATCTGTTGGCAGTATAGTATAGCTTCTCTTGTTAATATTATGACTAATGGAATTCTCTGGTTGACCTTGCCTAAAATGGGTACCAGAAAATGTCTTGGGTAGTAAAAGTGGCGGTCTCCTTGGCCTAGAGGTTAATGTCTTTCTCCGTAATCCCGTATATTCTCGTGAGTAACATAACCTGCACGAGAATCGGTAGCGGTTCTCGCCACGTTAGTAACTTACTGGGTGTGCGAGCCGGTCGCTCAGAAAGCAGTGGCAAACTACTGACCGTAATCTTGTTGATTACATCAACAGCAGCTGAAAAATGCTGATGTTGACTGCAATGTCCTGTAAGGGATATGCAACACACAAAAAAGTAAAAGTGGCTAGCTTGATACCAACCACATCACCCAATGAGCACCAATTGGTCTATATCAATATGTGTCTAGCACCATATGTTCACTGTCCTTAAGGTGTTTAAAAGGGTGCTTTACTGTTGTGTACTGGTGAAATGTGCTTAAGGTGTTTAAAAGGGTGCTTTACTGTTGTGTACTGGTGAAATGTGCTTAAGGTGTTTAAAAGGGTGCTTTACTGTTGTGTACTGGTGAAATGTGCTTAAGGTGTTTAAAAGGGTGCTTTACTGTTGTGTACTGGTGAAATGTGCTTAAGGTGTTTAAAAGGGTGCTTTACTGTTGTGTACTGGTGAAATGTGCTTAAGGTGTTTAAAAGGGTGCTTTACTGTTGTGTACTGGTGAAATGTGCTTAAGGTGTTTAAAAGGGTGCTTTACTGTTGTGTACTGGTGAAATGTGCTTAAGGTGTTTAAAAGGGTGCTTTACTGTTGTGTACTGGTGAAATGTGCTAAGGTGTTTAAAAGGGTGCTTTACTGTTGTGTACTGGTGAAATGCGCTTAAGGTGTTTAAAAGGGTGCTTTACTGTTGTGTACTGGTGAAATGCGCTTAAGGTGTTTAAAAGGGTGCTTTACTGTTGTGTACTGGTGAAATGTGCTTAAGGTGTTTAAAAGGGTGCTTTACTGTTGTGTACTGGTGAAATGTGCTTAAGGTGTTTAAAAGGGTGCTTTACTGTTGTGTACTGGTGAAATGTGCTTAAGGTGTTTAAAAGGGTGCTTTACTGTTGTGTACTGGTGAAATGTGCTTAAGGTGTTTAAAAGGGTGCTTTACTGTTGTGTACTGGTGAAATGTGCTTAAGGTGTTTAAAAGGGTGCTTTACTGTTGTGTACTGGTGAAATGTGCTTAAGGTGTTTAAAAGGGTGCTTTACTGTTGTGTACTGGTGAAATGTGCTTAAGGTGTTTAAAAGGGTGCTTTACTGTTGTGTACTGGTGAAATGTGCTTAAGGTGTTTAAAAGGGTGCTTTACTGTTGTGTACTGGTGAAATGCGCTTAAGGTGTTTAAAAGGGTGCTTTACTGTTGTGTACTGGTGAAATGCGCTTAAGGTGTTTAAAAGGGTGCTTTACTGTTGTGTACTGGTGAAATGCGCTTAAGGTGTTTAAAAGGGTGCTTTACTGTTGTGTACTGGTGAAATGTGCTTGAGGTGTTTAAAAGGGTTCTTTACTGTTGTGTACTGGTGAAATGTGCTTGAGGTGTTTAAAAGGGTGCTTTACTGTTGTGTACTGGTGAAATGTGCTTGAGGTGTTTAAAAGGGTGCTTTACTGTTGTGTACTGGCGAAATGTGCTTGAGGTGTTTAAAAGGGTGCTTTACTGTTGTGTACTGGTGAAATGTGCTTAAGGTGTTTAAAAGGGTGCTTTATTGTTGTGTACTGGTGAAATGTGCTTAAGGTGTTTAAAAGGGTGCTTTACTGTTGTGTACTGGTGAAATGTGCTTAAGGTGTTTAAAAGGGTGCTTTACTGTTGTGTACTGGTGAAATGTGCTTAAGGTGTTTAAAAGGGTGCTTTACTGTTGTGTACTGGTGAAATGTGCTTAAGGTGTTTAAAAGGGTGCTTTACTGCTGTGTACTGGTGAAATGTGCTTAAGGTGTTTAAAAGGGTGCTTTACTGCTGTGTACTGGTGAAATGTGCTTAAGGTGTTTAAAAGGGTGCTTTACTGCTGTGTACTGGTGAAATGTGCTTAAGGTGTTTAAAAGGGTGCTTTACTGTTGTGTACTGGTGAAATGTGCTTAAGGTGTTTAAAAGGGTGCTTTACTGTTGTGTACCGGTGAAATGTGCTTAAGGTGTTTAAAAGGGTGCTTTACTGTTGTGTACTGGTGAAATGTGCTTAAGGTGTTTAAAAGGGTGCTTTACTGTTGTGTACTGGTGAAATGTGCTTAAGGTGTTTAAAAGGGTGCTTTACTGTTGTGTACCGGTGAAATGTGCTTAAGGTGTTTAAAAGGGTGCTTTACTGCTGTGTACCGGTGAAATGTGCTTAAGGTGTTTAAAAGGGTGCTTTACTGCTGTGTACCGGTGAAATGTGCTTAAGGTGTTTAAAAGGGTGCTTTACTGTTGTGTACCGGTGAAATGCGCTTAAGGTGTTTAAAAGGGTGCTTTACTGTTGTGTACTGGTGAAATGCGCTTAAGGTGTTTAAAAGGGTGCTTTACTGTTGTGTACTGATGAAATGCGCTTAAGGTGTTTAAAAGGGTGCTTTACTGTTGTGTACTGGTGAAATGCGCTTAAGGTGTTTAAAAGGGTGCTTTACTGTTGTGTACTGGTGAAATGTGCTTAAGGTGTTTAAAAGGGTGCTTTACTGCTGTGTACTGGTGAAATGTGCTTAAGGTGTTTAAAAGGGTGCTTTACTGTTGTCTTCTTCTTCTTCAGCGTTCCGAGCCATTGAGGTTCTTTGCTGCAAATACAATCCGTCTCCATTCGTCTCTCTGGTGGACCTTCTCTTGCCAGTCGTTGATTCAAAGTGCTTGTAGGTCTGTACATGTATTATCTCTCCACCGCCTTCTTGGTCTACCTCGGGGTCTACGGTAATTTATTTCCTGAGTGTAAGCGAGTTTTGTTTCCCTATTATCTTCCATTCTTTCTATATGCCCCAGCCATTGTAGTCTATTAGTCTTCATGATACCAGTGATTAGCGGGAACTTAAACAGATCATAAATGTCTTTGTTACTTCTTCTTTTCCACTCTCCACTTTGTGTATCCCTAATGGGTCCAAAGATGCGTCTTAAAATTTTGTTCTCAAAGGTTTGTAACAAGGCTTCGTCTCCTTTCGTTGTACTCCAGGTTTCAGAGCCATACAGCACAACTGGTCTGATCAGTGTTTTGTATATTGTGATTTTGGTGTTACGAGATAGCGCCTTTGATTTTAGTAGATGTTGTAGTGCATAGTATATCTTATTTCCAGAGTTGATTCTAGTTTGTATTTCTTCCCTTATGATGTTGGAGCAGTTGAAGATTGTACCCAGGTATTTGTATGTTTCCGTTCTTTTAATGGTCATATTATCTATTTGTATGTGGCCAGAGTTTCTAGCCATTCCGTCTCTTGAAATTACCATATATTCTGTCTTATCTTGGTTGATAACCAGCCCCATCTGTTGGGCTTTTCCCTTTAAGTGAGTCAATATTTCCAATGTCTTTTGTTCACTTTGCCCTATAATATCTATATCATCTGCATAACCAAGCAGCTTGGATGTTCCTCCAATATCACATTCCTCCTTTACCTTCCTTACAACTTTCTCTAGAGCCAGATTGAAGAGTAGCGGCGATAGTGCATCACCCTGTTTCAAGCCAGATGTTATTTGGAAGGGGTCTGATTTCCTGCCTTTATATGTTACTATATTATAAGTATCTTCCATGCATAGTCTGGTCATGTTGATTAACTTCCTTGGTATTCCAAATTCCTGCATAGCATTCCATAGACTATTCCTATGGACACTATCATAAGCCTTTTTAAAATCCACAAAAATGTTATGGAGATCTCTTTTATATTCCCAATGTTTCTCGGCTATTTGTCGTAAGATAAATATCTGATCTATTGTTGATCTGTTTTGTCTAAAACCCGCCTGGTAGTCACCTAATATGTCTTCTGAATATGGTTTTAGTCTATTTAGTAATACTGCGGATAGTATCTTATAGCTTGTGGACAGTAGTGATATTCCTCTATAATTTCCACATTGGAACTTGTCTCCTTTCTTAAAGATAGGTATCAATAATGACTCTTTCCAGTCATGGGGTAATTCTTCTGTCCTCCAGATTTTTATTATTAGTTCGTATAGCTTTAGATGTAATGCATGGCCACCTGCCTTTATAAATTCAGCAGCAATTCCATCAGTCCCAGTTGCCTTATTGTTTTTAAGTCGTGTGATTACATATAGGATTTCTTCAAATGTAGGTTCTTCAATTTGTGGTTCGCATGTTAGAACCTCTTCCTGTGGGAAAATGTGACTTGGAGCTTCACAATTTGTTTAAAAGGGTGCTTTACTGTTGTGTACTGGTGAAATGTGCTTAAGGTGTTTAAAAGGGTGCTTTACTGCTGTGTACTGGTGAAATGTGCTTAAGGTGTTTAAAAGGGTGCTTTACTGCTGTGTACTGGTGAAATGTGCTTAAGATGTTTAAAAGGGTGCTTTACTGTTGTGTACTGGTGAAATGCGCTTAAGGTGTTTAAAAGGGTGCTTTACTGTTGTGTACTGGTGAAATGCGCTTAAGATGTTTAAAAGGGTGCTTTACTGTGTGTACTGGTGAAATGCGCTTAAGATGTTTAAAAGGGTGCTTTACTGTGTGTACTGGTGAAATGCGCTTAAGATGTTTAAGAGGGTGCTTTACTGTTGTGTATTGGTGAAATGTGCTTAAGGTGTTTAAAAGGGTGCTTTACTGTGTGTACTGGTGAAATGTGCTTCTCATCTCATCTCATCATGTTCCTCTTGTAACTTGCGGTGTCGAGGTGAAGTATAAACTTTGTGAGAGTGCCCGATTATGGGCTTCATATATCGATATTCCCATGGACTCTGCTATTCCCTCCGTCCAACGTTTACGTGGTCGGCCTCTTCCTCTGTTTCCATCTGATCTGTACATCATTGCTTGCTGTGGTATGCTGTTGACTGGTAACCTACTTGCATGGCCAAACCATTTGACTTGCTGTTTTCTGATAAAATCTAGTGCTGCTTTAACCCCCACTTTAGTCCTGATTTCTTCATTTCTGATCTTATCTCTTCTTGATACGTTGAGTATTCTTCTCAGGAACCTCATTTCTGTTGTTGTGATTTTTCTTTTCTCTTTTTCTGTCATTGTCCAGGTTTGGCATTGGTAGCATAGAGTTGGCAGGAAGATTGTGTTGTAAAGTGCTTTCTTAGTAGTTATTGATACATGTTTGTTCTTTAGTATTGGTGCCATTTGTCCAATGAGTTGATTTGCCTTATTGCACCTATTTTCGATCTCGTCTTCTGATCTGCCATTTGATGATATTATACTTCCTAGGTACTTGAAACTCTTCACTTTTTTCAAGGGATGTTCGTTTAGGTGAATTGTTGTTGTTTATTCTTCTTTAGTTATAGTCATTACCTCTGTTTTGCTTGTGCTAATTTTCATGTTATGTTCCCTACATATTTCGTTTAGACTATTCATGTGGTCTTGTAATTCAGCTTCTGATTTTGCTATTAGTGCTTGGTCGTCCGCAAAAAGGAGTTCTCTAATGGTTAGATTTGCAGTTGGTTCTTCTTCTGTGTTCTCTTCATGTGGTATTCTTGCTATCTCTGCTTGGCTGGTTTCTTTACATATGTTGTCTATATATGTTATGAACAAGAGAGGGGACAGGACACAACCTTGTCGTACTCCAGATCTTATGGTGAAGGGTTCTGAGTGTCCTCCAGTTGCTCTCACTATGCATTCACTGTTGTTGTATAAACTTTTACATAGGTTTGTTAAATGTGTACTCATTCCATATTGTTTAAGGATTTGCCACAACTTGTTTCTATCTACTCTATCGAATCCCTTTTCTTGGTCGACAAAGGCTAAGTAGAGTGTTTTATTGAATTCGATTGATTTTTCTATAATTTGCTTAAGGTGTTTAAAAGGGTGCTTTACTGTTGTGTACTGGTGAAATGTGCTTAAGGTGTTTGAAAGGGTGCTTTACTGTTGTGTACTGGTGAAATGTGCTTAAGGTGTTTAAAAGGGTCCTTTACTTTTGTGTACTGGTGAAATCAATGTTGTGCAGTCTCTAAATGCCAGCTTGTGTCTTTCAGCTACATGGCCCAGTCTGACACTTGTGATCCTAGAACTGAGGTGTTGGCCGGCAGCCGACACCAGAGTGGCAGCATCACTATGGAGGGCATCAACAACCAACCTCCAAATCCTGTCACGTTCACTGGAGGTAAGACCTCATCGCAGTTTGTCAACTTGAGAATACGTTTTGAGGACAGTGCTAGTGGCGGCAGTGGGCAGGGCTCGAAGTTAGCTGGTCCTCTATTAGGATCCAGCGTAAGTAAGATCAAAGAGAAATTCCAGAAGAATGAAGAGATCGGACCTAGTGATGTTCATCCATCGTTCTCCAGCAACTCTTTGCCACGCTCCTCCAAGAATAAGGACAGTGGAGACAGATCTCCAGAAATTAAGAAAATGAAAGTCACTGATGGCCAGAGTCATTCTCTGAACTCAAAGTTGAAAAACTCAGTGACAGACAGTCGGTCTTCTGGCCATGGGCCACATTTCACACGGACACCACCCCTGTCTCCGACCCATTCTTCCACCTCAAACCTGCACATGGCTCACCTGCCTCCCACTGTCACGTCTAATGTTGGAGTCAGCTCTGGTGCCCGAAGACGCAAAAATGACGCAGCTGAAAGTTCTAAAGGGCTGGAGTCACAGTCAGAGGGCCTGTTGACCAGTTCTGAGCCATCGCTGCTGGAAACCACCAACCACGTACAGAGGTTTAATTACACTAGAGCCATGTTTGCCAGGATGGAGGAGGAAACTAGAAGGGCGCAGGAGAGGGAGAAGATTATTCGCAGGAAGCCTTCTCCATCTCGGCCTTTTCCTGGCAATTCGGCTCCTAAGCTGTCCTCAGTTCCTGTCTCATTTGGTCAGGAGAATCAAAAACATCAAAAACACCCACCAGCCACCAGGGAACGTGATTCCAGAAGGCCAAAGTCAATGACCGATTTCCCTTCTGATAAGATTTCCTCTTCTTCTTCAGAGTCTTTCAAACGTTTGAGTGATTCAGCCAGTTCTCGGGAAAGCAGAAGCGAGGACAGAAGACCCAATCAAAATATGAATTCGTCTGCTCAAGTTACATTGCGCCAGCAGATCCAGAAACAAAATCTTGTGGATTCGTCTAAGGATGATCAGATTCTCCGATCTCGGAGACCTCACCGCTCCCCCGTCAAGAGAGATGATAGTGGTGATCGTTCAGGGAAATATTTTCAGAGTGTAGAAGAGTTAACATCCTTGGAGCGTAAACCTGATGAGAGGACTAAGATTGAGAGTACAGTGACGGACTTGGGTAGGCACACATCAAACAAAGGTGACACCATTTTGGAAAGTGTTGACAGATCATCTCCAACGGTGCTATCTTCATCACCACCACCAATACTTCCTCACAGTTCCAGATTAGGACATTCCATTCGACCTGGTTATCGAGCTCGAGCCCAGGCCTCAGCTTCAGGGCTTTCCTCATCACATTCCAAAACTTCAGACATCAAAGAGAATAGAAATACCTCGCCAACATCCCCACCATCATCTTCAGCTTCATCTGCAAGTGTGGTGAGGAGACCGCGCAAGCAGACTTCCACAGACCAGGTCAGCAGTGAGGAGGAAACAAAGAAGAGGTTAAGTAAAGAAGAGATTGAAGCTGCTTTAGAAAGAGCAGACACATATCTTGCCAGTCTCAGTCCTGAAGAAGAAAAATCAGACCACATCAAAAAGAAACCGGACTCATCACGCCAGCATAGCAAGGCAGAATCTGCTGCAGCTAGAAGGCATTTTTTGTATGGGGCAGATACCTCAGGACCTTCCCCTTCATCCAGCGAAGATCTCAGTACTCTGGATAATCTAGCCGAGAGTGCTATACCACAAGAAGCACCAGAAATCAACGAAACATCAAAATCAGTTCTTTTATCATCATCAGTTTCTTCCTTCCTTACATCAGGCATCCCAGAATCTTCTGTGATCAGCACTGCTTCTGTTGCCCTGAAGTCTGTCTCATCATCAAATGAATCCCTGGACATGGAGACTTTGCCTGACCTACCACCTCCATCATATCACGAGGCAACAGATCCTCCACCGTACCACGAGGCAACATCCCCAGTCTCCATGCTCATCTCACAGAAGGTCTTCATGACACAGCAGCAGTCGCACAATCAAAATACACCAGCAAGTTCCACACCTGTTGTAGCCACTCAACCAATACCTGTTGTAGCCACTCAGCCAATACCTGTTCCTCGACGTGTCGCCCCACCTCCTCCTCTGCCCAAGAAACCTGCCATTGGAGGTGGTAGTGACCCTGGAGTACCACCTCCTGCTCCTGAACCGGGGTCCTCAGAGTATATTCATGACCTAGATTCAGAGCCTGAGGTCAGAGTTGCAGCTGTGCTGGATAGCGACCCTGGGGATGATTTGATCCTGCCCGAGGAACACATAGCCAGACACAATGACCTGGAGTAAGTCTGTGCTGTCACTTGTTGCTTGTTTACTCTGTGGCGTCAGATTTGTCATTGTTCGTTTCTGATATTAATCATCCATGAGAGGTTCAGAGAGTCATGAGAGGTTCAGAGAGTCATGAGAGGTTCAGAGAGTCATGGGAGTTTCAGAGAGTCATGGGAGTTTCAGAGTCGTAGCAGATTTAGGGAGTCACAGGTTGCACAGAACCATAGACTTTAGGAGTCATGGGTGATTTGGACAGGCATAGGGTGATCAGAGAAGGCTTAGATGATCTGGGAAGTCATAGATGATATGAGGAGTCATGGGTGATTTGAGAAGACTTTAAGAATCATAGGTGCTTTGAAGAGTCATATGTGACTGATGAGGCTTGGATGATTTGAGTAGACTTTATGAGTCATAGGTAATTTGGATTGTCATGGGTGATTGGGGAGCCATAGATTGTGGTTTGAGGAGTCAGGTGATTTAATGAATCATATCTTAAATGATAGTCATAGTGATTTGGGGAGCTATAGGCATTTCAGGGAGTCATAGCAATTTCAGTCCTACGGAGTCAGAAACTTAAAGAAAGTGGATGTTTCAGGGAACCATATTAAAAACCTCCAATACTGCCACTACGTTAAACTCCTGAGCCGTCATGTTGGTTGCCATGTGAGTACACTAATCACTAGTTTTCTTCAGTGCATTTGAAGTGAGTGTTTAGGTCAGGTGGAAAAATCACACACGCAATGACATAAATCATCATCACACGCACGTGTTAGCGATAACACGTCGACGGGAAGAAATAATGGGAGCGAAAACTTGCTTTAACACCGCAAGACGCCCATGACATGAAACGATAATCCAGCTAGTTGTTTTATGTTTGTATTAAAACGGTTATATCCCTTGAACATAACTTCAGTTAACCCGGGAACAGAGGTTAGTTTGGCCTAATAGATAAGAGCGCCCGCTCTTAAACTTCTGGTGTGCTTATGTCGAAGTAGCGTGTTCAACCCCTACACCGGTCAGCTGGATTAAAGTGTTGACTTCTCGTCTTTGACTAGGAGACGCATATTGCAAGTACCTCAGAAGTGGGAGTGGGTTTGCCTGATGGCGAGGGACACTGGTAATAAGGAAAGCTAATGCACACTCAAAATTCAGCACACTGCAGTAAAAGTAGTAGCACGTGTATGGACTGCGCTTGAGTTCACAGCGAGCGAAGGCAAATAAGAAAACCCCCAGTAACGAGGCCAGGTCTCTGTATATTTCCACTTATAGTTTTGTATGTCCAAGTGTTCACATTAGTGACCCATGTTGCTATATTAACCCACTCTGTCTGACCTATATGTTTCTTTCTTTGTCCCCCAACCCTGCCTTGGTTATTATTTTAACTCGTTTCCCCTGCAATTACTGTTTCTGTACCTGTAATGCAAGCTCCGCTGGTTTGTAAGCTTGAAGTGGGGACATGAGAGTCGTGCACTATGTTCTCCGTGGAGATAGTATTTTGGTACCGAGTGGGTAAAAAGTGGCTACACCATCCTCAGCCCCATAGATGCCAGTCGTTTTCGGGGTTCAAATGGCAGCGGAGAGAGAGAGAGAGAGAGAGAGAGAGAGAGAGAGAGAGAGATTTCATGCACATAAGGCTTGTTGAATTCAGGAAACAGGTAGAGATAGTGCATTGCAGATACTGCCGTGTGTATGGGATGATTAGGGGCTGTCACATAACAGCGCTTTATGATACGGAGTGGCAACTCTCTTTCTCCACATTTCCTTTCTTCGCGTATAAGAAATATCTGCCCTCAAAATTGGCTTTCCACCCTCCTCTTCCTCCACCTCCTCCTCCTCCTCCTCCTTCTTCTTCTGCTTCTTCTTCTTCTTCTTCTTCTTCTTCTTCTTCTTCTTCTTCTTCTTCTTCTTCTTCTTCTTCTTCTTCTTCTTCTTCTTCTTGCCAAACAACACAATCATGTTTATTAATGTTGTCTAGTGCGTCCTCTAGTCTCTACTTCTTTGAGCGTCAAACAATACATGTGTTTTTTTGTTTTTTGTGTGTGAACTGTCCTGGTGGCCCCAAAGGGTTCCCCAATGGATATTTCTGTGCAATAAATGATAACCTAGCGCTCTATCCACTGCACCGCTTTTTATATTTCTCCAGCCGAGTTTTGACAAGGCCGACACAGCTGCGAGTTATTTCTTCGTTGCGTTTCTCCTTCTTCATTCTCTTTGCAGGCTGTTAACGTCGGCAGAGTTTGAAATATAACTTGGGGCTGTCGTTTCCTTTGTCAGTTCTGTGCTTTCCTCTTCTCGGCTTACCACCTTCGGGTCTGGGGGAGAGTCAGTAGATGCTTGTGAAGGAAGGTATGTCAGCACGAAAGGAGGGGCGGGCGTCTTCTAAACGTTTTTGCTGTACTCGTTATGTTTGTGCATTTTTGTCTTCTTGAGATTTTTGGTGCGCGTCTTTACCGGTTTTTTAGTACCGTAACTGGTTTGTGCAGGATGTCTTTCTTTCTTTCTTTCTTTCTTTCTTTCTTTCTTTCTTTCTTTCTTTCTTTCTTTCTTTCTTTCTTTCTTTCTTTCTTTCTTTCTTTCTTTCTTTCTTTCTTTCTTTCTTTCTTTGCTCGCCTTAAACTCAAGCGTAGCCCCCCAAACACATGCCACAACTATTATTTGCTACTGTTTGGGAGTGCTCTGGGCAAATTTTACATATGGGATAGCCTTTTCCATTACCAGTGATAAACAACGAAACATAGTCACGCCGTTTTGAAACTTCCTACTCCACTCATACACTTGCTGGACTGACAGGCATGCATCTCCATACATGACCTTCATTCGCAGATACATTTCTAAAGGTTTCACCCCTTCAATGATAAAAAAAAACACACGGATAACAACGCTGCTTCTCTTTGGTGCATGTCAAAAGTGGGGCGGTCATCTTTACACTGTCCTTTACGACGTCACCGAGTTTGTCTGCACCGTGGTGTCACTCTTAATATCCTTAATAATAATATTGACAGGTTAAAAGACAATGGCATGTTTATTGTAATTTATATCACACATTTAAGGTTTTCATTTGAATCCCCCTCGTACCAAGATCTTGGAAGCAACGGAAATGTGGTTCCTGAGACGAATTCGTAAATAGCTTGGACTGCCAGAGTAACTGTTGAAAGTAGAACATGGTATATAACTATCTGAAAGCGACAACGTTCCTTGGTCATGTGATGAGAAGAGAGACTTTGGAGAACATGGTGACAGCTGGAAAGATCGGTGAAAAGAGAGGCATCGGAGAACATGGTGATAACGGGAAAGATCAGTGAGAAGAGAAGCATCGGAGAACATGGTGATAACTGGAAAGATCAGTGAGAAGAGGAGCATCGGAGAATACGATGACAGCTGGAAAGACCAATGAAAAGAGAGGCTTTGGAGAACATGGTGTCAACGGGGAAGATCATTGGCAGAAGAGAGAGAGAGAGAGGAAGGCCGCTAAAAATGATGATGGATGGACTGGAACGGTGCCATGGAGGAATATCATCATCAGAAACATCCAAGGACCGATATCCGCGGACAGACATAAACGTCTACACCAGTTGACAAGGGCACATGATGATGATGATGTGTGACAACATTAATTTGTGTAACATCTTTGTATCTAAAGAGAAACGCCCCGGTTTTTCAGATCTGGCAAACCTAAGTATATTAATCATGCTGCCCCGTGCCACACATTCCTCTCATCCCCCCTCCCCAAAATCTCTGCACGGCAAAAGAGGGCGGTATCGACTAATTAATATTGTATATGATTACCCACTACCATGTCGATAACAGACATGGATGGCCTCGACTAGTTGAATTCGATTTCGGAACCCTATTTGATGGGCCCACACTCATTGTTGGAAAGGGGCGGGGGGGGGGGATATTATATCAGCTGGCTTGATGAAACCATGGCGCGTTGTGAGACAAATGACCGCTGGATGCTGGCAGTCGATCACGCTGGCATGGTTTCTTGTTTTCATCTGTGGTGAGTCACCGAGCTGTTGGGTTTCTCACATTCGATGGTTGAGGCATGGCCGTGGATCCGGGGAAAGTTTGTTAGGGCTAATGGTAGCCGGGGTGTTGAGGCGAATAATACGCTTGTGTGTGAGTGTATGTGGTGTTATATCGTTGTGTGTGATTATATATAATTTTTGTGATTGTATATAATTGTGTTATTGTATATAATTGTGTTATTGTATATAATTGTGTTATTGTATATAATGTTTGAGATTGTATATAATTATGTATAATGGTTTGTGATTATATATACTTTTTTTTGTGATTGTGTATAATTGTGTGTTATTGTATATAATGTTTGAGATTGTATATAATTGTGTCATAATTCTTTGTGATTGTATATAATTTTTTTTTGTGATTGTGTATAATTGTCTGTGAGTATATGTGATTGTATATAACTGTATGTGCTTATGATTGTATATAATTGTATGTCAATATATATAATTGTGTGTAATTGTAAGTGCTTGTATATGTGTGTGATTGTATGTGATTTACTGATTGTATATAATTATGTGGGCTTGTATGTGCTTGTAAGTTATTTTATATAGTTGTGTATGAGTGTATGTGATGTTATATCTTTGTGTGATTGTATGTGCCTGAGTGTGATTTTATGTGCTTATATATAATTGTATGTGATTGTAAATGCTTGTATATAACTGTATGCGATTGTGATTGTATATAATTATTTGTGAGTGAATGTGATTGTATATACAGTAATTGTGTGTGAGTGAATGTGATTGTATATAATTGTGTGTGAGTGAATTTGATTGTATATAATTGTGTGTAAGTGAATGTAATTGCATATAATTGTGTGTAAGTGAATTTAATTGCATATAATTGTGTGTAAGTGAATGTGATTGCTTATAATTGTGTGTAAGTGAATGTGATTGTATATAATTGGGAGTGAGTGTGTGTGTTTGTATATAATCGTGTATGAGTGAATGTAAATAATTTGTGTGTGACTCTATGTGCTTGTATATAATGATATCCTTCTTGTAGGAGAATTTATTCCTCTGCCATCTAATGTTATACCTGTCCAGCTGGGAGACGCCAAACTCCCGATCCCCACTTATGTGATACCTGTCTGGCTGAAAGACACCAAACTCTCGACCCCCACTGATACCTGTCTGGCTGGGAGACGTCATATCCATGATTCCCACTAATGTAATACCTGTATGGCTGGGAGACACCAAACTCCCGACCTCCACTTATGTGATACCTGATGGCTGGGAGACACCGATCTCCCGCCTCCGCTTATGTAATACCTGTCTAGCTGGGATACGCCAAACCCTGATCCCCACTAATGTGATACCTGTCTGTCTGAGAGACACCATACTCTCGACCCCCAACAAATGTGATACTTGTCTAGCTGGGAGACACCAAACCCCCGACCCCCAACTAATTGATACCTGTCTAGCTGGGATACGCCAAACCCTGATCCCCACTAATGTGATACCTGTCTGTCTGAGAGACACCATACTCTCGACCCCCACTAATGTGATACCTGTCTAGCTGGGAGACACCAAACCCCCGACTCCACCAACACGATTCTGCCGTGTCTCACTCCAGTACTGTTAGTCTTTGTGACCTACTTATTGATTAACCAGAGACCAGGCACCACCGTTTCATTTGTGAAATCTCCGCGCCTGCTGTCATATACATGACTTTAACTTTAACTCCTGTCTGTGATACAAATTATTACCAAACAGTGGTTCACTATGTATTTGAACTTATATTACCCGTCGTCCCAGCTTAAAATGAGTGGCACTAATTAAAGACGACCGACATTATATAGTCTTATGTTAAACACAGAGTCCATTGGCCTATAAAAGATGGGGTTGCACCATATACCCAGTACGCCCCATGCGTAGAAAGGGGACATTTATTCATCTGTTGTCCTTTATTCCCTCACTGGGACATAGTCCCTCAACCAACTCACTCCAAGCACTCCAGTCCTTAGGCGCCCCATGCAGTACCGTCTATGTCCTCCCCATATTGTTCATGTCTATCCTCGCTTCTCTTCTCCGTATGTATTTAAAGATTTAGAAGAGCTGCTGGCCCAGTCGCTAGAATGACGGATCTTCCTTCGGGAGACCCGGGTTCGAATGCTCGGTAGGTGTGTGTGTGTGTGTGTGTGTGTGTGTGTGTTTTTTTTTTTAGAAAACTCTAACCTGCACAGTTTGCGGCGACTGCACTAGCCAGGCGGCCTTAATTCCTCAGACTCAAGACATATAAATTATTGGCAGATACGGGAAGTCGCCTAAGATAATTAATCATCCCATGACACTTAATTAGTTAAGCCTTCCTCCAATTCTTTCGCCTTGTGTATTCAGATAAAGCCTCTAATCATACTATTCTTGGATTTTCTTAGTGTACGTTCTAAAGGGTTCTTTACATTTACTTAAAAGAGTTAATCTTCATGAAAGAGAGGTCACACACGCGCCAACAACAACAAAAATCGACACGGTAGGAGGATAACAATGACGACTCCCACATCCCGCGTGACTCACGTCTTTCACTCCTTTTGCAAGAAGTCTGGCTAGTTGACCCAGCCGCGACCCCACCACCGACAGCACTGCACCATTAGTTGGTAGCCTTGCCTGGTAGGTGCAGGGTTGGTGGGTCGTCCTGGGTCTTGGGATTCTTGTTGAATTTCTTGTATGTGTTGGAGGGATAATTCGTGGACATTGTTGGAGGAACTATCGCCATTGCAGGAACGGGCCGGTGAGTACATGACTAGTCGGTGGTTTCTGGTGAGCTCTGGATTTGTGACATAATATAATACATCATAATATAATATAATATAATATAATATAATATAATATGTCACTCTTCCGACAGACGGGTCTAAATAGTTCTGCAGTGAATAAGTGATTAGGGTTAGGGTTAGTGTTAGTTATATAAAATTATTCACTGCAGAACTATTTAGACCCGTTTGTCGGAAGAGTGCCTATAATATAATATAATATAATATAATATAATATAATATAATATACCCAGCCTACTCTACTCTACTCTACTCTACTCTACTCTACTCTACTCTACTCTACTCTACTCTACTCTACTCTTACTCTGCTCTTACTCTACTCTACTCGATTCCACTCGACTCAACTCTGCTCGACTCTACTCGACAGTCCTGTCATGTACTATAATAACTTGACAATTGGCAAGATTGATGGGGAAAACAAGGGGAAAGGCAGAGAAGTAAATAGCTGGATGGCTTGGCCATTGGTATGATCGAAATAAGAACAGGGAGTTGATCCACGACTCTGGTGATCATACGAGATGGCGAAACATGACCGCCCACGCTTCGGCATGGCACATGATGATAAATAAAGCTTCAGGCACTCCTTAGTTAGTTGCGGTGTTGTATGTATGTCTTTTACCGATGTCAACTTGGCCGAAAGTATCAAAGCTATGGCTTTTAAACTTCCGGCGACGACCCACAGGAGTCCCCAGAACAGTTACACTCGTTGGGTGTGTGTGTGTGTGTGTGGGGGGGGGGGGGGGGGTCAACGTGGCGAAGTGGTCAAGCCGTCTGCCTCGCGCTCCGAAGGTTGTGGGTTCGAATCCGGACTATGTCTTTCTGGTTCACGAGTGCATTTTTCTAGGAGACTCCTGGGGGTCGTACCTTTTGCGATGCTTTCAGCAGACCGACCTGCGGAAAGAGACCGAGCCATATGGGATAAAACCCGGGGCAATGAAGTCGATCCTCTTGACTTTTAAGACTCAATACCTGCACTCGTGGCCTGAACGACGCACGAACCGGCAACTTTCAGTGCCTGAGGCATACGGCTTCACTCCTCCGTGGTGATCCCCGAGTAAAACTAAAGACTGAAAGATACATACACCCAATGGTAGAAGCGGAAACAGTAAACAAGTCGATAGCGTGCCTCTATTCGAGATGAGTCAAGAACCGGCATCACAGCATTCGGGACATTCCCATCCATCCTTATCTTCAACAGCCAGCGAAGAGTCCCATTACTAATGGAACCAGTTGTAGTTTGATTATATGTCTTTCTAGAACATTGGTTCTCAATTGGTTGGGAATTCTCCCCCCCCCCCCCCGCCCCCAGGGGGGAATTTTAGGATTTCAATGGGGGGGGGGGAAGATAAGATTATTTCAAGATCGCGTTAATACAAGAACCGATTACTTGATATTATTTTTCCGTACATACTTTACGGTTCTGTACTTCTCGCACTTCTGAAATTCGTTTAATAACGTAAGTCAGTGGTTCTCAACCGGTGAGGAATCCCCCCCCCCCCCCCAGTGGGAATTTTAGGGTTTCCAGGGGGGGGGGAAATGAAGACTATTTCAAGATCGCGTTAATACAAGAACCGATGCTTGATATTGTTTTTCCCTTCATACTTTACAATTATTTACGCCTCATCCTTCTAAAATTCATTTTTATAAAGTAAGTAGACCAACAAATAATGTTTTATTTGGATGTCTAGACTTGTGTTAGTATATGCTATTAAATTTACCTTCCATTTTTACAAATACTGTGTAGGGGTGGGGGATTTTTAGATAGAAAATATGAAAGGGGGGAATGACGTTCTGAAAATACGGTGAAGGGGGGCACGGGCCAAATTTTTGATAGGAAAGGGGGGGGGGGAATGACGTTCTGAAAATATGGCGAAGGGGGGCACGGGCCAAAAAAGGTTGAGAACCACTGACGTAAGTAGACCCGCAAATAACGTTTTATGTAGACATCTAGACTTGTTCTAGTATGTGCTATTAAATTTAGTTTCCATTTTACGTATACTGTTTAGGGGCCCGGGGGGGGGGGGGATTTATAGGGAGGAAATACGAAAGGGGGGAATGACGATCTGAACATATGGTAAAGGCCCCCCCCCCCCCCAAAAAAAAAAAAGGTTGAGAATCACTGTTCTAAGATAGCCGGCCCAGTGGCGAAGAAATTACGGACGCAGTTAGTAATCTCGCATACCGCATTCGAAACACAGCTGCGGGCAATTTAACATCAGACCGCCAAGCGTTGGTTTTCATAAATATGGTATGAATGCCGGTCGTTCAGAAAGCGATGGCAAACTACTAAACGTAAACGTGCCAATAAATCACAAACAGCTAAAAATGCTGGGGTTGACTGCGACGTCCTGTAAAGGATATGCAACTAACTTAACTAACTAGAAGATAAAGTAGGAGAAAACGTGAATCTACATACAATACTACATACATTACGGCGTCCCTTCGCGGCCTGTCGGTTATAACAAGAATGAGGCTGGAAGCATAAAATCTACATCCAACGCACTACCTTAATGGCGGGGGCTAGCAGCCGACGGTTATCTTATCTGAACAAAGGAAGAAGCAAGGACGGGGAGGAAGCCATGGGCCGCAGATGTAAATCAAATAGGAGCAGCCTCCCCGCAGGTGAGGTTGGGGTTAAGACAACAAGGCGGCCGGGAGGAAGGGAACCCTCTAAATTGTCGCCTCAAATCAATCACGGGAAACGTGTTTTCACATCTGTGTTGGTTTGTTGTGTGGGTTGTGATAGAATTGATGTTAGTTGTTTTGGTTCGACACTAGCTGGGTCTTCTCTAGGCGTTCTTTGTACGTCGTCTTGATTAGGTTTAGTGGTGGTGGTAGTAGTAGCCGTAGTAGTAGTAGTAGTAGTAGTAGTAGTAGTAGTATTAGTAGTAGTAGTATAGTAAGTGTAATATTAGTAGTTGTAGCTGTAGTATAATAGGTGTAGTATTAAAAGTAGTTGTAGTATAATAGGTGTAGTATTAAAAGTAGTTGTAGTATAGTAGGTGTACTGTTAGTAGTTGTTGTAGTATAGTAGGTGTAGTAGTAGTTGTAGTATAGTAGGTGTAGTATTAGTAGTTGTAGTATAGTAGGTGTAGTATTAGTAGTTGTAGTATAGTAGGTGTAGTATTAGTAGTTGTAGTATAGTAGGTGTAGTATTAGTTGTAGTATTAGTTGTAGTATAGTAGGTGTAGTAGTAGTTGTAGTATAGTAGGTGTAGTATTAGTAGTTGTAGTATAGTAGGTGTAGTATTAGTAGTTGTAGTATAGTAGGTGTAGTATTAGTTGTAGTATAGTAGGTGTAGTATTAGTTGTGGTATAGTAGGTGTAGTAGTAGTTGTAGTATAGTAGGTGTTGTATTAGTTGTGGTATAGTAGGTGTAGTATTAGTAGTTGTAGTATAGTAGGTGTAGTATTAGTAGTTGTAGTATAGTAGGTGTAGTATTAGTAGTTGTAGTATAGTAGGTGTAGTATTAGTTGTGGTATAGTAGGTGTAATAGTAGTTGTAGTATAGTAGGTGTAGTATTAGTTGTGGTATAGTAGGTGTAATAGTAGTTGTAGTATAGTAGGTGTAGTATTAGTAGTTGTAGTATAGTAGGTGTAGTATTAGTTGTAGTATAGTAGGTGTAATAGTAGTTGTAGTATAGTAGGTGTAGTTGTAGTATAGTAGGTGTAGTATTAGTTGTAGTATAGTAGGTGTAGTATTAGTTGTAGTATAGTAGGTGTAATAGTAGTTGTAGTATAGTAGGTGTAGTATTAGTTGTGGTATAGTAGGTGTAGTATTAGTTGTAGTATAGTAGGTGTAATAGTAGTTGTAGTATAGTAGGTGTAGTATTAGTTGTAGTATAGTAGGTGTAGTAGTAGTTGTAGTATAGTAGGTGTAGTAGTAGGTGTTGTAGTATAGTAGGTGTAGCAGCAGTAGTAGGAGGTGATGCAATATTTGTAGTTAGTAATAGATGTGGTATTAGTAGTAGTTATTACAGTAGTCGACGTTGTATTAGTCATAATAGCAGCAGTAGCAGTATATTATCAGATGTAGTAGTAGCAGCAGCATAGGTTAGCGTAGCTGAACATTTTAAAGGGCCCATTATTAACCTGGGCGCTGACGGAAGAGTACTGACTTCATTCCACGCACCGAACTTAAACGTTAACTCCTCGTTCAGAAAACAGCGGCAAACTACTGAACGCAGAAATTCAACCTGCGGTGGATGGCAACGTCGTGCAAGGAAGGGCACGCGACATAAATGTTTTGGCTGATGACATTTCCGGCAGTCGCCCACGTGACACCAGGTCAGAGAAGGAGCCGGTGATCGTGATTTGTTAGTCTGGGTCGTGGCACATACATCCGCTAATTACTGACTCCCACTTCTGAGTGGCACATACATCCGCTAATTACTGACTCCCACTTCTGAGTGGCACATACATCCGCTAATTACTGACTCCCACTTCTGAGTGGCACATACATCCGCTAATTACTGACTCCCACTTCTGAGTGGCACATACATCCGCTAATTACTGACTCCCACTTCTGAGTGGCACATACATCCGCTAATTACTGACTCCCACTTCTGAGTGGCACATACATCCGCTAATTACTGACTCCCACTTCTGAGTGGCACATCTGAGGCTGTCTGCCGCGTGTATACAGAAACCCTGAAACTTAGGATAGATGGAACTGATATTCTCCTCCTCGCCCTCCTCGTCGTCGTCGTCGTCCTCCTCCTCCCTCTCCTCCCCATCTTCTTCTTCTTCTTCTTCTTCTTCTTCTTCTTCTTCTTCTTCTTCTTCTTCTTCTTCTTCTTCTTCTTCCTCTTTTTCTTCTTCTTCTTCTTCTTCTTCTTCCACTTCTTCTTCTTCTTCTTCTTCTTCTTCTTCTTCTTCTTCTTCTTCTTCTTCTTCTTCTTCTTCTTCTTCTTCTTCTTCTTCTTCTTCTTCTTCTTCTTCTTCTTCTTCTTCTTCTTCATGGCGTTGGTTAGTGATGTTGTAACACCTGCAGTTTCCACTAACCCAGCATATTTTGCGTCTCAGTCCACCATGTCTTAACATTCTCAAAGAACCGTATCCCCATGCCGCTCAGTTTCTCCACCATTTCTTTACTGGGAACATGCATGTATACAGACCAGGCTAGCGCACAACCTTTCACCTCTTATAATTAAGTTAATCACAAATTATATTGGTGTCACGTGTGCCAGTGCTAGAGTGTGCTGGGATTGTAACCATCTGTCCAAGCCAGTCCAGCCGTGTTCTGGCCAGGAGTTTTATCTAACGAAGGCGGTACCCACACAATGTGATTGATGTCAAACGATGCGTTAGTGAGTGAGTGAGTGGGATAGTTAGGTAGCTAGTTCGTTAGTTAGTTTGTGAATGAGTTGGTTTGGTAGCTAGTTAGTTCGTTCTTAGTGAATGAATTGGGTAGTTAGTTCCATCGTTCGTTCGTTAGTTAGTGAGATAGTTAGGTAGCTAGTTCGTTAGTTAGTTTGTGAGTGATTTGGGTACTTAGCCAAAAGATCCTCATTGCACATCAAGCTGTTAGTCCATAACTCATAGGGAGTCTACGTTCGTCGTGATTCGCACATGCGGAACGCTATCGAGAACACGTCGCCTGAACTGTTCAAGACATCTGATGGGGGGGGGGGGGGGGTAAGGAAATGGCACGTGATAAGAAAAACACAAAAGACACCCGACTTACAAAATGAGCATCGTGGGAGCCGCCAAGACCTTAAAGAAGACGACAGGAGAGAACCTGCGTGTGAGTTGCAGCAAAGAACCTGAACCTATAGATACTACTGAAGCTACCACAAGGAAGACCGATGACAACCCACCACGGACAAGAGCTAAGACAGCTGAGAAGAAGAGTGAGGCGAAAGACACCAGAGCCGGAAACACCGACTCACAGGCGACCAGATGAGTTGTCAAACGTATCCAAGTGGAGCTGACAGATGAACAAATCCTGAAGCAGCTACAAGAGGAGAATCTCCATATCCGAATCTTAAAGGCGGAGAGAATTTCTGTCGTAATCCAAGATACCTTCTACTCTAGCGGTGGTAACAACAGAGGGCAGCGAGAAGCCGATCACAGTATCTATGAACAAGAAAATTCAACAGCCTGGAACATTCATTCCGAAAATCACTCAATGCTCAAGATGCCAGAGGGCCGGCCACAGCAAAACAACATGCCACAGCAAGACATATCTGTCGATACTGCACCGAACACCATGCATTCAATGAATGTCCGCTGGCCAAACACAAGGACTTCCGAGCGCCCAACAACAGAAAGTGTGCCAACTGCCTTGGCAAGCATGGAGCAAGATACCGGGCTGTCCGTACTTCCAAAGACATAGAGATATCTTAAAGACCGCCATAACTACAAAGACATCATACAAGGAAGCACTGCAGAGGCGCGAAACAGCAACAGACATCTCGCAGGCCGAAAAATCACAGCTACAAAACCAGATTGACGAGCTGAAGAAGCAAGTCAAGGCACTGCTGACGCCGACTCTGACCAGCAAAAACGAACAACTGCTGGCGGACATGAAAGAAATCCAGCACAGCATCCAACAAGAGATGGAGTGCATGGCTCAAATGAAGAAGGAAAACGAAGAAGTCCCAAAATCCATCAAGACAGAGAGAGAGAACTGCTAGAATCCGAAAGGGAACAATTCCAAAAGAAACAAGCAAAAGCCACGCAAAAAACCGTAGAGAAGTCACAAGCAGAAGCCACGCAAAAACCGCAGAGAAGCCGCAAGCTGGAGCTAAGCCAAAGACCAGTGAGAAACTCCAAGACGAATCCAGCAACCCATTTTCATTGAAGAAGTTGAAGGGGAACCAGTCTTCTACCAGAGAGAGAGAGAGAGAGAGAGAGAGAGAGACAGACAGACAGTCAGAGTGGACCGACGAAGAATCGAGTGATTGGTAGCTTTGTTGAGATTGTTATCGGGCCGACCACAAAACAAGGAAACAAAAGCGAGCGAACCAAAGGATCCTTATAAGGACTGCATCCTAGCAAAACAGACGAGCCAGAAGTCAACACTGAACAAAGAAACCGCCTGAGGAGCCGGGTACAAAGGATAACCCGCCGACCAACCCCCCAGCTGACGTCACAGACACAAACGATTATATAACCAGCCCGAGTTAGGACAAACTCGTAAGAGCGCATAGACAGAAACAGGAAAAAACCCACAAAAACCACGGATCTCCACTATAAGCAAGGCTGAAGAAGCAGGTTGAACGAGACCGAATTTGGAATTTTTGTTTTTGAATCAACAAGCAAGCAGGGGGTCTCCATGGCGTAGTGGTCAAGCCGTCTGACTCGTGCGCCAAAGGTTGTGGGTTCGATTCCGGGCCGCTTCCCGAGTTTATTTTTTCAGAGACTCATGAGGGTTGTCGCTGTAGCTACGGAATTCGTGCTTTGTGTGAGGATTTCCGTTCTACGGAAAGAGACTGAGCCATTTGTGATAAAACCCGGTGCAATGAAGTCGACCCGGTCGACTTTTAAGCGACTTTTTAGTTCATAACTGCACAGATCCTCTCCTCAGCGTGCAGTGCCGTGTAGCGACTGACGACAGCAGTTATGTTTTGGTTGACTGTTCTTCTTTGGCGCCCAGCTTGGCTTTCTAGCCTAGCTTGACCCCGTTTGACCTCACGTTCTTGTAACCTGGTCACAGTTGCAAAATCACATCCATCCCTTGAGTCAATGACTCGTCCTGCCTCCCTGAAGGCATTCAGTGTCAGCTAAATCCATTGCTCGTCCGCTCTCTACAGCAGCCGAGCCCCGAAGCTGATCTGCTTGTTAGTTTCCACGTACAGCCGCGTGCCCTGGCACACACATGGAACTTATTAGTTGGTCTTCACATCGACAGAGATCTCGCGATATCTACTTCCTAAATCGTCTGTTTATGAACATCATTGCTTAAGTTTCAGTGCCAAACAAAAATGGAAGGCAAAAATTGTGTGTCACAGTTATGACTTAAAAGTGGTTAATATGGTAGCAGACATGTTGTATTATATGTATGTTAGTTAGTTAGTCGACAGATCCATCCTCATTGCACATTGAACCATTCAGTCCATAAGTGCTCGGATCTCAGCGTGTAGCTGCTAACGAGACCAGTTCTGTGTTGGTATATCAACCTTCTTTGGCTTCCTGCGTAGTGTTCTTGTTTGTACATACCTCTTTTTATTTGCTGTTCTCGCAGCCTGACCATGGTTGTAGATTCACAGTCATCACTTGGTTCTCGCAAAAGTCTTACTTCTCGTAGAACATTTAGAATGTCAGCCTGGTCCATGGCGCGTCCGCCCTCCACCCTCCACCGTAGCCTTATCTGCAAGCTTGTCAGCCCGCTCATTTCCTTGTACTCCCGCACGTCCTGGCACGAAGATGAAACTAATCTTTGCCAGCTGAGATCGCTCCACCCCACCTCTACCCCCTTGAGCATGCTCACTGAGTCGATAAGGAAACATACCCTAGTGATGTTTGTGACCCGAGCCATGTTATTGCTTTACTTACTGCCATGACTTCCGTAGTCAGGCTACTTGTGGTCTCAACAAAAGCACCAGAGTCCTCCTTCACGATTCTCCCTCCGGCCTGAGCCGTAAAGGCCCATGAGCTTCTCACATTTCAGACGACCGACGCATCGTGTAAATGACAGCCTCCACAGCAGCCGGATTTTCTTGTCTGCATTTTCTGTTTAGTTGTATGCAAACTTGTATGCAAAGAGAAAAGGACGTACATAAATCTGTTGGCACTTGTACCCACTCCTCGCCAGGTTCTAAGTCCCCAAGCGAACACACCTGTTGAAGAATGTCTTGGGCTTGACCCATCCACGACCTTCCTCTTTTTAACCTGCTGCCCTACACCTTCGTAATTTCACTATGCAGTGGATGTTGTGTGTTTGCGTTAACTCTGAAGTAGACACGTGCTCTACAAATTTTGTATTCCGTCTTCAATGGTTGGGAAATCAAGAAGGTACGCATCACCCTGCATGCAGTATCTCATGTACATCCAAGAATAATACGTATAGCTTCGTTTTGTATCCGTTCCATCCTTTCTATCTGCTTACGGCTGAGAGTCAGGATCACCATCGCATACTCAAACAGACATGACCAGCCTCTCGTATAGAACACATAGATGTCGCTGCTCACAGTTTGCTGCCGCCATCACCCGCATCGCAGCCAAACCTCGCTTGGCCTTTGTTATCACCTGGTCTATGTGCTTATTATAAGCAATGCTTATTGCTTATTGCAGGAGGCTTCGAGCGGTTTCAAGATGGCGACGGACGGTCGTGTTGTTTTGTGTTCGTTAACTTTTTCGCGTAAGGGATGGATTTATTCATTTCTTGCGTGTAATTGGTGTGCCAGGATGTTAAACCAGGAGTTTCTACTCAAGATCTGCGCGGGTGCTACGGAGTTCGTGCATCGAGCGAAGCCATCCTTGAGTGAATTTTCAGCAGCGTGTGTGGTTCTCAATCAAAAGTCAGTGTTTACGTTTTTTCAACATGGCGGAACAACGTGTGTTTTCCGAACGATCAGCAGTCAACATACCGAAGCGGCGTGGTAGCCGCGCAGGGAAAAAGAAGCCAGGTAAGCGCGGTGGCTTGAGACGTTTTAGACTCAAGTGTCACCGTCTAGGACTCAGGAACATCCGTATTCTATATTGGAACTGTGCCAGTTTAAAACAACGGGGCTCTATTTTAGAAACCCTAGTTTACAGGAACGACATTGTAGCACTCCAGGAGACGAGACTGGGCGATCAGCTACTCCGAATTGCCGGCTTCAAATGTTTCTATAACAGACGACATCTGGGAACGGCGATTCTCGTTCGCGACAGCATGGTGGCGTCAGAGCTAGACATGTCCAGTTGGAACAGTGACGATATACAAATACAGGCGTTGAGAGTTCATTCCAGTACACCATTCGTGTTGGCTAATGTTTATGCCCGAAATGCGAGTGTGGACGCCCAGAAGTGGCAGTGCTTAAGTGGCATATTAGGCCACGAGAGAAATGTTATTTTCTGTGGTGACTTCAACGCTAAAGGCAGATCATGGGGAAACACTTCCTCCAATACACAAGGGGAGGAGCTCGAGACTGCACTGGAAACCATCGACCTGGTTTGTATCAACAGTGGCTGTGTCACCAGGACAGCAAGCCGTCCAGGCGATGAGGACAGTGCTATTGATCTGGCGCTAGTTTCACCTTCACTCACTACAGTGTGTAGATGGGGTGTCCTAGGATACCATGGCAGCGACCACCACCCATGCAGCATATTGGTGGAGAAAGGCAGAACCAGGCAGCACAAGCTAAAGGTAAAGACGTTCCAGTATGACAGTACAGGGCAAGATGTGGTGAGTAAAATAAGACGTGACAAGCGCAGAACGTTTCAGGGCAGGAAGAAAAGGAAAAAAAGCTGGGAGCAGCCACCGTGGTGGAGTTTCGAGGTGGAGAAGGCTTGGGTGGATAAGCGTAGTGCTGTAAGGAGATGGCAAAATGCCAAGAAGAACAGAGCTGGTCATCCTAGTCCCTGCTTGCACTTAGAAAGAGAGATGCACACAAAAGTAAGCTATTTCAAAAAAACTGGTCACGGTGGTTAAAAGCGAAAAATGGGCAGAGGTGTGTCAAAGAGTAAGCACAGACAAGTCACTGAAATTGTTCTGGCGACTACATAAAAGCATGAGTGGTGTAGTCAAGAATAAGAGCATTTCTGACTTCCAAGGTGCTGACCTCATCTGGCAGAGGACTGACGAGGACAAGGGCAAAGCCCTCTTTGAACGCTACCTTGAGCAGAGCAACCAGACAGACATGGGAGGCCGGAATCTGGCCAAGGAGGTCACCTCAGACAGATGCAAGGCCCAGAACACTTCGGATGAAGACACAGTGACAGTGCAAGAAATCAAGGCTGTGCTTCGACGATCAAAAAACAGTGCTCCAGGTCCTGATGGCATAAGATACGACGACATAAATAGGTGTACCGACAATGAGCTAGAGAAACTAACAGACATGTACAACAACAGTATAGGGAGTGCTAGCATCAAGGAGGAATGGTTACACAGCTATCTGATTCCCTTGCCGAAGCCTGACAAAGACCACAAGAAAATTCAGGGATATCGAATTATAACCATGCAGAATACAATAGGCAAGCTGCTGGAGAAGGTAATTGCCAGGAAAATATCAAGCCAACTAGAGAGGCAAGGTGTTTTCCCACCTACCCTGGGTGGGTACCGTCCAAAAAGAGAAACCTGGACCAATGCAGCAGTCTTTGCCCATGATGTCTATGAAGGTTTCCACTCAGGCACTGAAACCGTTGCTGCAGCGATTGATCTTGAGGACGCATACAACAGAGTACCACTGGATTTTTTAATGTTTCAGCTTCTTGAACTAAACGTAAGTCCATTCCTCCTTAGTTGGATCGCTGCAGCTCTCTTCCAACGGAAAGTAGTTTTTAGATGTGGCAGTTGGACTTCGGAACCAACAACAATATATCCTGGCCTACCACAGGGATCACCATTATCTCCGGTACTGTTCAACGCCTACACAGTGAGAATCACCAGTGAGCAGATCACTGGACCTGGCAGGACATTGTCATATGCCGATGATGTTTTAGTGTATCGTCAGGGTAAGGATAGAGAGGAGGTTGCTGTGGAGCTACAAACCGAACTCAATCGCATAAGTACTTGGTGTGATGAAGCTGGGGCAATGGTCAACCCAACAAAGGCAACAGTGACTTGGTTCTCGTTGAATAATCATATTGTCAACAATCCAACACCAACTGTAATGCTGTGTTCAGAGACGGTGGAAAGAACGCAGGCAATGAATTACCTGGGGATACGGTTTGATCGAAGCCTTGCTTATAATGTGCACATAGACCAGGTGATAACAAAGGCCAAGCGGGGTTTGGCAGCGATGCGGGTGATGGCGGCAGCAAACTGTGAGCAGCGCCATCTATGTCTTCTGTACGAGGGGCTGGTCATGTCTGTTTTGGAGTATGCAATGGCAATCCTGACTGTCAGCCATAAGCAGATAGAAAGGATGGAAAGGATACAGAATGAAGCTATGCGCATTATTCTTGGATGTACAAGAGATACAGCATGCAGAGCGATGCGCTACCTTCTTGATTTTCCAACCATTGAAGAGAGAATGCAAGTTTGCAGGGCACGCGCCTACCTCAGAATTAACGCAAACACACAGCATCCACTGCATAGTGAAATTAGGAAGGTGAAGGGCAGCAGGTTAAAAAGAGGACGGTCGTGGATGGATCAAGCCGAAGACATTCTTCAACAGGTGTGTTCACTTGAGGACTTAGAACCTGGCGAGGAGTGGGTGCAAGTGCCAACAGACTTCTGCACATCCTTTTCAGTTTGCATCCAACTAGATAGAAAATGCAGACAAGAAAATCCGGCTGCTGTTGAGGCTGAAGTACAAGCGTTGATTTTCGAGAATTCGCTAGACAGTGACGCGGTCATCTACACAGATGGGTCGGTCATCCGACATGTGAGAAGCTCATGGGCCTTTACAGCTCGGGCCGGAGGGAGAATTGTGAAGGAGGACTCTGGTGCTTTCACTGAAACCACAAGTAGCCTGGCCATGGAAGTCATGGCAGTAAGTAAAGCAATAACATGGCTCGAGACACAGACATTCACTAGGGCTTGTTTCCTTAGCGACTCAATGAACATGATCAAGAGGATAGAGGAGGGGTCGATCCGAAGAGAATGGTTGCTGCCTCTGAAGCGGTCTCGGCTGGCAAAGATTAGTTTCATCTTCGTGCCAGGGCATGCGGGAGTACAAGGAAATGAGCGGGCTGACAAGCTCGCAGGTGAGGCTACTGTTGAGGGCGGACGCGCCATGGACCAGGCTGACATTCTGAATGCTCTACGAGAAGTGAGACTTTTGCAAGAACCAAGTGATGACTGTGAATCTACAACAATGGCCAGACTGCGAGAGCAGCAAATTAAAAGAGGGGTGGCCAAACAAGAACACTACGCAGGAAGCCAAAGAAGATTGATAAACCAACACAGAACTGGCGTCGTTAGCCGCTACACGCTGCGGGATTTGCTGAGGAGGGGATCCGAGCACTTATGGACTGAATGGTCCGATGTGCAACGAGGATGATCTGTCGACTAACTAACTAACTAGCAATGCTTCGATCAAAACGTATCCCCGGGTAATTCATTGCCTACGTTCTTTCCACAGTCTCTGAACACAGATTAACAGTTGGTGTTGGAGTGTTGACAGTATGATTATTCAAGGAGAACCATGCCACTGTTGCCTTTGTTGGGTTGACCATTGCCCCAGCTTCAACACACAAAATACTTATGCGATTGAGTTCGGTTTGTAGTTCCACAGCAACCTGATCTCTATCCTTACCCTGACGATACACTAAAACATCGTCGGCATATGACAATATCCCTGGTCCAGTGATCTGCTCGCTGGTGATTCTCACAGTGTACACTTTGAACAGCACGGGAGATAATGGTGATCCCTGTGGTAGGCCAGAATATATTGTTGTTGGTTCTGAAGTCCAACTGCCACATCTGAAAACTACTTTCCGTTGGAAGAGGGCTGCGGGATCCAACTAAGGAGGAAAGGACTTATCTTGAGTTCAAGAAGCTGAAGCATTAAGAAATCCAACGGTACTCTGTTGTACGCATCCTCAAGATCAATCGCTGCAGCGAAGGTTTCAATGCCTGAGTGGAAACCTTCATAGACGTCATGGGCAAAAACTGCTGCATTGGTCCAGGTTTCTCTTTTTGGACGGTACCCTCCCAGGGTAGGTGGGAAAACACCTTGTCTTTCTAGCTGGCTTGATATTTTCCTGGCAGTTAACTTCTCCAGCAGCTTGCCTATTGTATTCTGCATGGTTATTACACAATATCCCTGAATTTTTGTGTGATCTTTGCCAGGCTTCGGCAAGAGAATCAGATAGCTGTGCAACCACTCCTCCTTATGTTAGCGCTCCCTATACTGTTATTGTAAATGTCTGCTAATTTCTCTAGCGCGTTGTCGGTACACCTATTCATGTCATCGTATCCTATGCCATCTGGCCCTGGAGCGCCATTTTTTTTATCGTCGAAGCACAGCCTTGATTTCTTTCACTGTCACTGTCTTCATCCGAAATGTTCTGGGCCTTGGCACCTGTCTGAGGTGACCTCCTTGGCAAGATCTCGGCCTGTCATGTCTGTCTGGTTGCTCTGTTCTAGTTAGCGTTCGAAGAGGGCTTTGCCCTAGTTCTCGTCAGTCCTCTGCCAGATGAGGTCAGCACCTTGGAAGTAAGAAATTCTCTTATTCTTGACTACCCCACTCATGCTTGTATGTTGTCGCCAGAGCAATTTCAGTGACCTGTCTGTGCTTACTCTTTGACAGACCTCTGCCCATTTTTCACTTTTAACCACTTTAACAAGTTTTGTGAAATAGCTTACTTGTGTGTGCACCTCTCATAAGTGCAGGCAGGCACTAGGATGGGCAACTCTGTTCTTCTTGGCGTTTTGCTATTTCCTAACAGCACTGCGCTTATCCACCCAGGCCCTCCCCACCTCAAAATTCCACCAAGGTAGCTGCTCCCACCTTTTTTTTTTTTTCATGCCCTGAAGCTTTCTGCGCTTGTCGCGCCTTATTTTATTCACATCTTGCCCTGTACTGTCATACTGGAAAGTCTTGACCGTTGACTCGTGCTGCCTAGTTCTGCATTTCTTCACCAATATTCTGCAAGGGTGGTGGTCGCTGCCATGGTACCCTAAGATCTACACACTGTAGTGAGTGAAGGAGAAACTAGCGCCAGATCAATAGCACTGTCATCATTACCTGGACGGCTTGCTGTCCTGGTGACACAGCCACTGTTGATACAAACCAGGTCAATGGTTTCAAGTGCAGGCTCGAAGTCCTCTTCCCCCCCCCCCCCCCCGTGTGTGTTAGAGGAAATGTTTCTGCATAATCTGTCTTTACTGTTGAAATCGCCGCAGAAAATAACATTTCTCTCTTGACCTGATATGTCACTTAAGCACTGCCACTTCTGGTAATCCACACTCGCATTACGGGCGTAAAGATTAACGAACACTTATGGTAGACCTGATTGAACTCCAACCGCCTTTATTTGTATGTTGTCGTTGTCCCAACTGGACATGTCTAGCTCTGAAGCCACCATATTGTCGCGAATGAGAATCGCCATTCCCAGATGTCGCCTGCTGTAGAAATATTTGAATCCGGCAATTTGGAATAGCTGATCACCCAGTATCGTCTCCTGGAGCGCTAAAATGTCATCCCTGTATACCAGGTTTTCCAGAAGAGAGCCTCGTTGTTTTACGTTGGCACATTTCCAATATAAAATACGAGTATTTCTGAGGCCCATACGGTCAAATTTGAGTCTAAAACGTCTTACCCCACCTCGTATGCCTTGCCGTTTGTGGCCACCCCGCCGCCCCCGTCGCCTTGCTGGGTTGACTGCCCTCCGCGCGGAGCATAAACGTTGTTCCGCCATGTTGAAAAACCGAACACCAAAGAAACACGCTGCGAAAATTCACTCAAGGACTTTTTCGCTCAATGCACGAACTCCATAGCATCGGCGCAGATCTTGAGAAGAAACTCCTGGTATCACATCCTGGCACACAAATTACACGCAAGAGATGAAAATATCCTTCTGGAAAAAAATACGCAAATACGCTAAAAAGGGAACGGTCACATATCAGCACAACCGTCCACCGCCGTCTTGACCGGGACTCTCAAATGTTGTATTATATATCAAATTAAAGGGGGTTGTTTAGGGAAAACTAATGTATATAAGCAAGTGGTCTATACCAATGGTTCTCAACCGGTGGGGAATTTTAAGGTTTCGGGGGGGGGGGGAAGGGGATGAAGATTATTTCAAGATCGCGTTAATACAAGAACCGATTACTTGATATTGTTTTTCCCTCCACACTTTACGGTTCTGTACTCCTCGCCCTTCTGAAATTCGTCTTATAACGTAATTAGACCCACAAAAGCACGTTTTATGTAGACGTCTAAACTTTTTCTAGTATGTGTTATTAAAGTTAGCTTCCATTTTTACGTATACTATGTAGCGGCAGGGTGGGTGTGGGGGATTTAAAGGGAGGAAATATGAAAGGGGAGAAATGACATTCTCCACATATGGTGAAGGAGGGCATGGGCCAAAAATGGTTGAGAACCACTGGTCTATACGGAAAATCGCCTAAGACGATTTATCATCTCCTGACAGTTACTCAGTTAACTGGTATATGGTGGACTTCTTGAAGTGATTTAACACCGCCCTAATGTTACCAAACCCCACTTAGGGTGGGTGACGTGATGGCATTGTGGATAATTCTCGCCTGACGAGTCGATGGCCACGGAGTTGAATCAACATTGTGAGAAATTTTTAAAATGCATTATTTCATTCACACATTACTTATGAAGCTAATCTTAGACACCAATATATCTATGAGAGATAGACAGGTAGGTAGGTATACTGGTAGACAGGTATATAGGTAGGTAAGCAGATGGGTACGTAAGTAAACAGGTGAGTAGGTAGGTGGACAGTGCAATCTTGTTTCGAACTTGAGTTACCAAAAAACAACAGAGAAACTCTCTATCCATTATGTTTGTGGGGAGAGTTGTTAGGACAAACAGCAGAGGGTGTAGGGAGAGTTGTTCACACAACACAGGGAAGGGCAGAGGGATTAGGGAGAATTGTTCACACAATACAGGACGAGGCATAGGAATTAGGGAGAATTGTTCACACAATACAGGAAAGGCCATAGGGATTAGAGAGAATTGTTCATACAATTCAGGACGAGGCATAGGGATTAAAGAGAATTGTTCATACAATTCAGGACGAGGCATAGGCATTAGGGAGAATTGTTCACACAATACAGGACGAGGCATAGGGATTAGAGAGAATTGTTCACACAATACAGGACGGGGCATAGGGATTAAGGAGAATTGTTCACACAACACAGGAGAAGCAGAGGAATTATGGAGAATTGTTCACACACACAGGAAAGGCCATAGGGATTATGGAGAATTGTTTACACAATACAGGAACGTACAGAGGGATTAGGGAGAATTGTTGACACAACACAGGAACGTACAGAGGGATTAGGGAGAATTGTTCACACAATACAGGACGGGGCTTAGGAATTAGGGAGAATTGTTCACACAACACAGGAAGGGGCAGAGATGTCCAGACAACACTTGGATGAGGAGAGTCGACCGCACAAAAACGAAATGAGGAGACTTGTCAGAATAACAAAAGCATGGGTGATAGGAGAGCTGTACTGGGAATCATTCGAGTTGAAGCTGTGTGCAGGATCAGGCATGGAGCTGAATGAAGGCCTGCTCCCCTGCTTAATCTCACTTCACCATTGCCGGCACGCGCCTGCCTTCCTGGCCGATATGAAGGGGAATCAGAACTCACGCGTGAGTGACTGTGGACATTTGCTCAGCCTCGGTGCAAACGCTTACGTGCTGGAGCAGTTCAGGAGGGGAAATCAGGTCTCTTTTTCTCCCTCCTCCGTGTGTGCTGTCTCTCTCTCGAGGGGCGTGTATTTCGCTCCGCTGCCCGGGAGTGAGTACAGTTGTAATATTATACTTTCTAGGATGCAGAAGTTTGTTTTCGTCTTTGTAGATCGGGACGCCGTGTTTGTGGTGTGTTCAAAATGCAGTTGCGACAGAGATTTCACTGATTGTGTGCGTGTAGGAAGCAACGCGGCATTTGTGTGTTGTAAGTTTGAGATCGCAACAAGAAGTTTATTGGTATAGTTCAGTGCTTCGCGTTCTGAATCCGTGTCTATTGGTTATATAAATTTTGTTCTTTATACCGTGTTTTTCTCCTTTGTGATATCGTGGTTTGTATCGGAGGTTGTGATTCATGACAGTAAGTATATTTTGAACAGCGTGATTTATTACAGTATACTTTGAGACAGCGTGATTTGCGACACTGTTATTTTTGACAATCTGACGTGTGCCAGCGTGATTTATGACAGTATACATTGAGACGAATTGATTTTTAACAATGCTATTTACGACGGTATAATTTGAGAAAGGGTGATTTCTGGCAACGTGATTTATGACTGTAATATTTGATAGTGTGACGTGTTGATCCACGAGAGTACGTTATGTTGCGGCGTGAGTTATGGTCATGTGATTTTTGACATACATATTTGACGCCGGATCCGCGGCGAAGGATTTACGGACGCAGTTCGTAACTCCGCATACCCGCGTTCTAAACACAGCCAGACATGCTGGGGTTGACTGCTACGTCATGTAAAGGATATGCAACATGTTTGACAACGCGACGTACCTCCGTGATTGATAGTATAATTTGTAATGGTGTTATTGGTGACAACGCGAATTGTGGCAGTGTGATTGGCATCGTGGCGTGATTACCCCTGTGATCGACAGTATAATTTGTAATAGTGTGACCTATGACAACGTGATTGACGAGAACGTGATTTATGACTATGACAGTGTAATATTTGACAACGTGACCCCTGCCAGCGCGTAATGGGACAATTTCGTGTGTACAAACAGAAGCGCATCTAATGCTTCTTTGGATAGACATTCAACATCGAGATCTTTGACATTGTGCATTGCCTTAGAACAAGGCGTATGCTATAATGTTCAACCCCATAATGTTAATTTACGCGTGTGCGCACGCACACACACACGCACGCACACACACAAGTATATATACACGCCTCTTTCTCTTTCTCTCTCTCCTTTCTCTCTCTCTCTCTCTCTCTCTCTCTCTCCCCTCTTCCCCCCCCCCCACCCATCTCTTTCATAACCGTGTATTCTGTTAACCTTTTAAAAATCCATATTATCTAAGTTATATTACCCATATTTTGGGCATATAAGGAGACTTCAATGTTTGGAAAAGATCGCCGTGGAGGGAGGCGTGTCGGTGAAGCGGTCAACCACGGAGCAGGTAGATTCTAGATATGGTGGATAGTGTAATCATGGCGGCAACAGTTCAATTGCTTGTCCTGTTAGAGGTCGTTGCAATCAACCCCAATATTTATTGCATGTCTGTTATTTACTAGGCAGTTTTACGTTGAGTAGTTTGCCATTCTTTTCTGAACGGCCGGCACATAATTTAATCGAAATCAACACAAAGCTGTCTGATTTCAAATCACCCTCGGCTGATTTCGAACGTTGGGCTTGGTATAAAGAGAACCGTGGAACTGCGCTTTACTAACCCCAAAGCCAAACACACCGATGGCGGTAACAGGCAGGGTAATTTGCATGTAGCGGCAACAGGCAGGGTAATTTGCATGCAGCGGTAACAGAAGCAGGATATCTGGCTTCTTCTTCTCCTCATCCTCCCCTCCTCCTCCTCCCCCTCCTCCTTCTCATCTTCCCACTCCTCATCCCCCTCCTCCTCATCCCCCCACTCCTCATCCTCCCACTCCTCATACTCCCACTCACACATTGAGGTTTAAGACCTCAACCAACACACGCCAAGCCCTCCTATGTTCTGCAATCCCCTGCAGCTGCCTCCATGTCATCTCCATATGGCCATGCCTGTCTGTAATTCTCTTCTCCGTGTGTAGCTCTTCCTCTATTGTGTTTGGCTTGTGGGTTCCAGAGAAAGAGCTCTCTAACTATACTATCGTCTGCAGGTCCGCATGGCCGAATGGGTAAGAACGCGTGTTCTTAAATATCCGTTATGCTGATGCCGAGATAAGCGGTTCAACCCCTACACCCGACAGCTGGACTAAAATGTTGACCTGTCGTCCTTGATTTGGGGATGTAAATTACAAGTACCTCTGAAGTCGGAGTGGGTTCTCCTGATGACGAGGGACATTGTTAATAGGGAAAGCTAACCCACACGCAAAATTCAGTCCATCACTGCTATGAATAGCGTGTATGGACTACGCTTGAGTTCAAAGCCAGTGAGTGAAAACAATACTATCATCAGTGTGTCCTCGGTAAGTGTCCCAGCCCTCGCCAGCGTATCCCATGTATTAACATTCAACGACACAAGGGCATCATCATCATCATCATCATCATCATCATCATCATCATCATCATCGTCGTGGTGCACGTTTGCCGTCAAGCACCGTGGGGAGGAGTAGTTGACGTTCCAGCGTTCAGTGGGTGGCACTGGATAGTGTCTCCGTGTGATTGTACCGTGTCTTTGATGTTCGTCAATCCAGTGTCTTCTCTGGCGCCCTCTTGCTCTCGTAGCAGATCTTCTTTGCTGTAGGGCCAGTGCTGGTTGTTGATAGTGTTGCATTCTAATGAGATGGTCGAAACATTTGATCTTCTGTCTTTTGATAGGTGTCTCTCTGCCTAACAACATAATTTCTTATTCGTTCTCGACTAACTAATTTGGCAACTCTCCTAAATCACCTCATCTGCCTGTCATTTTATCATCTGCCTTTCAATAATAGCAACACGCGGTATTGATCCCACTGTTTGTACGACAGTATTTATAGATTATTTTCTCGTCTTGTAGGTAGTCAGTCAGTCATCCACTCATTGATACCTCGCACCTGCTTTATCTATTGCATGAGTCAGTCTTGGAAATTGTCCAGCTACAAATATCGGTGTTGCGCTGATAGACTGTAGCAGGAGCCTTGTACTAGCAAGACCAAAGTGATTTTACATCGTTTCTAGTGCACGTTTCTTAGCTCTTATCTTTATATCTCGTTAACTAACTTGTATAACAATTTCAGCCGGCTGCAAAATTTGTAAAACCCAATCAGTGTGTAGTAAAGTAAGTAGGTATACTCGAATCAGCGTGTGGTAAAAGTTGTATAATCGAATAAGTGTGTTGTAAAGGTTGTATACTCGAATCAATGCGTAGTAAAAGTTGTATCATCGAAGCAGTGTGTAGTAGAAAGTTGTATAATACAATCTGCGTTTAGTAGAAAGTTGTATAATCCAATCTGCATGTAGTAGAAAGTTGTATAATCCAATCTGCGTGTAGTAGAAAGTTGTATAATCGAAGCAGCATGTAGTATAAAACTTGTATGACTGAATCAGCATGTAGTAGAAAGTTGTATAACCGAATCTACGTGTAGTAAAAGTTTAATCGAATCAGCATTTATTAGAAGTTGTATAACTGTATATATTTTTTTAAACATTATTATGAATAACTATATCATCTCCACCACTATCCACTTTATATATCCATCCCCACCACTATCCGCTTTATACATCCATCCCCACCACTATCCGCTTTATACATCCATCTCCACCACTATCCACTTTATACATCCATCTCCACCACTATCCACTTAATACATCCATCTCCACCACTATCCACTTTATACATCTCCACCACTATCCACTTTATACATCTCCACCACTATCCACTTTACACATCCATCTCCACCACTATCCACTTTATACATCCGTCTCCAACACTATCAATTTTCATCACACACCCAACTCCGCTACTATTTTATAATCCATCTTCACAACTATCCACTTTATACATCCATCTCCAACACTATCCACTTTATACATCCATCCCCATCACTGTTCATTTTATACATCCATACCATAATTGTTCCATCTTTAACACTATCCACTTTATGCATCCATCCCCACTAATATTCACATTATACATCCAACGCTATCCACTTTATACACCCATCTCCAACACTATCCACTTTATACATCCATCCCCACCAATATTCACTTTATACACCCATCTCCAACACTATCCACTTTATACATCCATCCCCACCAATATTCACTTTATACACCCATCTCCAAACTATCCACTTTATACATCCATCCCCACAAATATTCACTTTATACACCCATCTCCAAACTATCCACTTTATACATCCATCTCCAACACTATCCACTTTATACATCCATCCCCATCACTGTTCATTTTATACATCCATACCATAATTGTTCCATCTTTAACACTATCCACTTTATGCATCCATCCCCACTAATATTCACATTATACATCCAACGCTATCCACTTTATACACCCATCTCCAACACTATCCACTTTATACATCCATCCCCACCAATATTCACTTTATACACCCATCTCCAACACTATCCACTTTATACATCCATCCCCACCAATATTCACTTTATACACCCATCTCCAAACTATCCACTTTATACATCCATCCCCACCAATATTCACTTTATACACCCATCTCCAAACTATCCACTTTATACATCCATCCCCACAAATATTCACTTTATACACCCATCGCCAACACTATCCACTTTATACATCCATCCCCACCAATATTCACTTTATACACCCATCTCCAACACTGTCCACCTTATACATCCATCCCCACCAATATTCACTTTATACATCCATCCCCACCAATATTCACTTTATACACCCATCTCCAACACTATCAACTTTATACATCCATCCCCACCAATATTCACTGTATACACCCATCTCCAACACTATCCACTTTATACACCCATCCCCACCATATTCACTTTATGCATCCAACTCCAACACTATCCACTTTATACACCCATCTCCAACAGTATCCACTTCCATCACACACCAATCTCCGCCTATATCCAACTTTCACGCGGCCAACTCTAGTTATCCACCGACCTTCCACATATTGATACTTCCGTCCCTCCCTCCACCCATTGACCTTCCATCCGTTGGTACTTCCACGATGATCTTACTTTCTGCAGATAGACTCCCTATGATTCACTGACCTTCTGCAGACACCCTATGATTCACCTTCCCTTTCTGATAAACACTTCTTTACTGTGACTTACCTTTCCCAGACACCTCCACCGCCACCCATTTACCTTCGACCCACAGACAACACCACCTCTCATCCTCAAAAAGTGGACAAATCCACAGATAACCAGCCCCTAAAAGCCCATGGTCATTGCACACGAAGAGGCACCATTTCCTGGCAATGTTAATGGAACGATACACCCCAGACCTCATATTGATGATTAATCTGGGCTTTCCGAGCTCCAAAACATCTTTGACGTGTCAACACATCACCCACTCCTTGCTCACCCCGACCACACGCCCTTCATTTGAAAGCACTGCCACCAGTTAATTCCATTAAAGAGCGTCTATTCTGTGTTGTGTCTGGTTTGTGCGCGAGACATACGTTTACATGCATTGATCGTTTGATATCCCGATGTGGGGCCACTTTATCATCATCATCATCATCATCATCCTCATCATCATCATCATCATCATCATCATCATCATCATCATCATCATCATCATCATCATCATCGATTTTTTTGTTTGCTAACTTTGAACTCGAGCGTAGTCCACACGCGTGCTACTACTAGTTAACTACTACTGTGGGGAGTGCACTGGACTGATGTTAGCGTATAGATTATCTTGCCCTACTACCAGGGTCCCTCGCCATCAGGCGAACCCACTTCTTCTTCTTCTTCTTCTTCTTCTTCTTCTTCTTCTTCTTCTTCTTCTTCTTCTTCTTCTTCTTCTTCTTCTTCTTCTTCTTCTTCCTCCTCTCCTCCTCCTCCTCTCCTCCTCCTCCTCTCCTCCCCCCATTGATGCATAAACTTACAACCAACCCACACCAAGCAGCTCTCTCCACGTGCTACCGACATTATTCATCGGTCTATAATTCTCTTCTCCGTGTGTTTTAGGTGTCCCGCTATTACGTTAGCCTTGTGGGTTCCAGACATGACAATGTCTAGTTATATTGTCCTCAGGGCTTCTCTGTGTGTGTATTAATCCAGCCCCAGCGCCGTTGATTCACTGGGATTTGTTTAGTTCTCTCCATGAGCTCCGCATTGGTGATTCTGTCTTAAGTTCTGACTTTAGAGGTACTTGTAATTTACATCCCCAAGTCAAGGACGAGATGTTAACATTTTAGTCTAACTGACCGGTGTAGGGGTTGAATCCACTACATCACCATCAGCGCAGGAAGTGTTTTATCCTTTTGGCCATGCCGACCTGCATCATCATCATCATCATCATCATCATCATCATCATCATCATCATCATCATCATCGCATCATCACCATCAGACCATCATCACCATCATCAACATTTGAATGGATTTCTCTTTCCCCCCTCCACCCACCCCGGACAGATTAGCTGTGTGGGGCGTCGGTGCACGGCAAGGCAGACGTGGCCAGGGCCCTGTAGGACCACGTGAACAGTGTGGAAAACATCATAGTCTGGAGAGACTGATACGGCGGAGAGTGACGGTGACTGGTGATCGTGTGGGATTTCACATTTGGACAGCTCACGCATATCGGCATGACGCCTGATGATGATGATGATGTAACATTTGGAAGCCAAGAATTTATTAGACGACATAAAAGACAGTAAACAATTACAAGCTGGGGGACAGGCTAAACTAGAGGCTTAGTCTACTGACACGCTGAATTAAACTGTAAATTTACAAGTACCTCAGAAGTCGGAGTAGGTTCTCAGTATGGCGGAAGACACTGGTAATAGAGAAAGTTAATCCACAGTCCAGTGCACTCCCTAATAGAAGTAGAACTACTAGAAGTATTAGCACGCGTATGGACTAAGCTCGAGTTTAAAGCGAACTCGCACAAACAACTGCAGTTCTAACAGACGCTATCTGCTGTCTGAAGGGAACACGTTCCTGCGCTCCTACTGCTCACACACAATCTATTTATAGACGGGGAAACCTCGACGGCCTGCAGACAAAAACATGCATGTTGTTTTCTTTAAAACCCTATCGCCACAAGAGGCCTGCGTCTCTTTGTTCCAGTTTGCCTGAGACGTTTCGCCAGAAGCTAGCCTAGAGTTGCGCTCTGTTGCTTGTGAGAAATATTTGCATTATATTAAGGCATGTCTGTTGGCGCTGTTGATTTGACAATGGGGTCTTGGATTTAAATATACGGCTGTTTTATCTCCTGACAGTGTGAGGCTGTCGGAGTTGTGGCTAGGGCAGGAGTTTGTATCTCCTGACAGTGTGAGACTGTCGAAGTCATGGCTAGGGCAGGACTTTGTATCTCTTGACATTGGGCGGGGGGGGGGGGGCTGTCGGAGTCGTGGCTAGGGCAGGACTATATCATGGGGGAAATGTAGCAGTATGGACTTTGTTGCTTTATTGGGGATGTGTGTAATGTATGTCTGTCAAGTATAGAGGGAGGTTGATTGGCGAGTCCGCCGGAAGATAATTGCACTGGCTTTCGTGTAGACCATGGGAAGGGTTTGCATCTATCGGCGGAGATTGTTGTAGAGACTTCTCTACGACCAGGTACTAAAATACCATCTCCATGGGGTCTCTGTGTGGCAGGGCCTTCCTTCCCACGCCCAGAAACCAGTGGGATATGCAGCACCGGGGCGGAATCTTCACATCTGCAGAGAGGCATGTTAGGGTGTAGCCAGGTTCAGCATATCACCTATAGAAAGACTGGGATTATATTGGTCATATCTTCTCAAGGTTTAGATAACTTCGTTGTCACAGACCTCACCCTAATGCCCCGTGGTGAAGGGTTCGGATCCCTCTCAAGGCCGGGATATTTTCTTTATTTGACCTGGGCGGTCAGGTCGATCCAGTCTAAAATTGTCGCCAGGACTTGTTCTGGGCAGTCAAGGCGGCCTGTGTTATCTTGTCTACATAACCCGCCTAGTACACTTTAGTCTGTACACAATATGGGGTTGGCATCATATATTTCATGACCAGGGTTCGAATCCTCTGTAAGGTGTGGGTTCTTTTCTGTCAGGGGCAAAAATAAAACCCTAACCTACACAGTTCGCGGCGACTGCACTAGCCAGGCGACCTTAATTCCTCAGGCTTCAAGACCCCCCTGTCCTAGACCGCAAGGTACTATAAGCAGTAGTGACAGTCTCCCCATATATACATGAGGGTACGTCAACAAGTAAGTCACAAATGGCTGTAGAAAAATAACTAAATATGACTTGAAACCAGTTTATTGTTATATATGCATTGTCACTTAATTTCTCAACATAATTTCCACCAACATTGATGCACTTATCCCACACCGGCTGCATAGAACTGCATGGTCTGTTTTCTAAACCACGCTTTCACTTCACATTCAACTTCAACGTCATTCGCGAAATGTCTCCCGCCAAGGTGGGTTTTCAGTGGACCAAAAAGATGGAACTCGCTAGGGGCTAAGTCGGGGCTGTAAGGTGGATATTCCAGAACTTCCCACCTTAGTTGGTTAATTTTCTCCTCAGTTAATCGAGCCGTATGTGGCCTGGCATTATAATGATGAAGCAACACTCCTCTCTATTCAGCAGTCTTGGGCGTTTTCTTCGAATATGAAGCATCGATAGGACTTCACAGTACGATTCAGAGTGCACATTATCACCTTTCTTCTTGAAATTGGTTAAAAGCACTCCTTGACAATCCCAGAACACTGTCAGCATAACCTTCCCTGCTGATGGCGTAACCTTGAATTGTTGGATACAAGACGAAGAAGGATGTTCCCATTGCATTGAAGCACGCTTTGATTCGGGCTGGTAATTATGCACCCATGATTCGTCCCCAGTAACAGCCCTGTTAAGCATGTCTTCTCCTTCATCTTCGTATCGACAGAGATGACGCAAGGACAGGCCAAATCGGTTCATTTTGTGTTCCTCCTTCAATTGTCTTGGCACCGACCTTGAGCACACTTTCTTAAATTTCAATCGATCATGCATTATGTTGTATGCTGAACTACGCGCGCACCCAATTGCAGATGCTACAGTCTATCGTTACTCGCCTGTCACCTCTAATCATCTCCTCCACCCGTTGCACGGATGTTTCTGTTGCGATCTCAATAGGGCGACCAGATCGGATTTCATCAACAATTTTAGAGCGTCCTTGAGAAAATTTTTCTACCTAACTATGCACAGCTTTACGGGACAAATATTTGTCAGCATAAACAAAGAAGCATTTCCTAATGAATGTCCTTTGCAGGCAGTCCTTTTGCCCACCAAAAAAAAACAAAACCGCACAACAGCACGTTGCTCTTTGGTTGTACACTCCGTAAGTAGTCACCATTTTGTTTATGCGCTGCGCATGCGCATGAGATACCTAGCGCCACCTGACGAACGGGAATATAAGTGTCGATGTTGCTGTCACCTAATGACACTTGTAGAAAACACCAACTACATTAACCTGCCATCCCACAGAATCTGTGACTTACTATTGACTCTCCCTCGTATATCCAGTACATTTAAAAGCTCGGAAACGGGCCTTTCAATTTACTGTACTTTATACGCACGCACGCACGCTCACGCGCGCGCGCGCACACGCACACACACACACACACGCGCGTGCGATGGGAATAAAGAAAAACATGTGCGGACTTGTGCGTGTAGATGGCGAGCAGCGGTAGCTAGGCTGGCACAGATGCTGTCTGACAGGTGCAGCAGACGTTTCGTATCACGGCTGACATCCCTGCACGGAGTGGGATGAGCATTTGTGGGGCGGGGATGACGGGGACCGGATGTTGCATTTACCTGTCGGGCTGCATGTGCGAGGGACGCACGCTACATGCGTATTGCCGGCAATGTTGGGCTGTCTCTGGGATCTTTTCCTTGGAGCCCCATGTCGGAGGGACGGACGTTACATGCGTATTGCCGGCAATGTTGGGCTGTCTCTGGGATCTTTTCCTTGGAGCCCCATGTCGGAGGGACGGACGTTACATGCGTGTTGCCGGCAATGTTGGGCTGTCTCTGGGATCTTTTCCTTGGAGCCCCGTGTGGGAGGGACGGACGTTACATGCGTGTTGCCGGCAATGTTGGGCTGTTTCTGGGATCTTTTCCTTGGAGCCCCATGTCGGAGGGACGGACGTTACATGCGTGTTGCCGGCAATGTTGGGCTGTCTCTGGGATCTTTTCCTTGGAGCCCCGTGTGGGAGGGACGGACGTTACATGCGTGTTGCCGGCAATGTTGGGCTGTCTCTGGGATCTTTTCCTTGGAGCCCCGTGTGGGAGGGACGGACGTTACATGCGTATTGCCGGCAATGTTGGGCTGTTTCTGGGATCTTTTCCTTGGAGCCCCATGTCGGAGGGACGGACGTTACATGCGTGTTGCCAGCAATGTTGGGCTGTCTCTGGGATCTTTTCCTTGGAGCCCCGTGTGGGAGGGACGGAGTGTAAAGTGGTAAATAAGGGATCCTCATACACGCCTTGTGGTGTATTGGGTATATAGCCTTATATTTTATACATCTTCAACCGGCCGCCTTTACTTCTAAGGACATGTCCTGGTAGCTATTTAAGGTACATATTTAAGGCTGGGTTGACCTGAACGTCCAAGTCAATCGATTTAAACATCCATCTCAGTGGGAATTGAACACATGAACACCAGACTAACAGACTAGCACGCTAGCCATAGTCTCTGTCGGTTTACCCTTCATATATTCTAGTCTCTCAAAAGTCAACAGGGTCGAATTCATTTCACCGGAGTTTATCCCATATAGCTCAGTCTCTTTCCACAGCGCGAACTGCCAAAAACGCCGCACAAAGCACGAACTCCATAGCTCCAGCGACGACCCCCATGAGTCAATGAAAAAATGCAATCATGAACGGAAGGACGCGGCCTGGAATCGAACCCACAACCTTTGGAGCTCGAATCAGATGGCTTCGCCACGGAGACCCCAAGGCGACCCCCAACGAGATATATTCTATATATTCTAGATTGCGACTTAATGAGGTGGGCTGTTCAGTTACCTTCCTCGATACCGACATTTCCAAGACACTGCACAGAGAAATCTGACAATATCGGGTAGCTATTTGAGCAGACTGGGTCGGTACCAGAAGCGTTGAGAAGATGGTGGAGCACGTAAGGGAATGCCCCGGGTGTCGTCATGTCGGTTCTTGACTCAACACAACTGAACTCAACTGTTGAGAAGAAAAAAAGAATCCTGCACTCTGGAATTGAACCCCAGCCATAGTGTTGGATTGCCCTGTGGACCCTGACAAAGGCCGCTCTAGTTACACTACTCCCATGCTTTCTCGATGCATCTTCTATCTAACGCCGGCATCTCCTATCTAGCGCCAGCATCTCCTATCTAGCGCCGGCATCTTCTGTCTAGCGTCGGCATCTTCTATCTAGCGCCGGCATCTTCTGTCTAGCGCTGGCATCTTCTGTCTAGCGCCGGCATCTTCTATCTAGCGCCGGCATCTTCTATCTAGCGCCGGCATCTTCTATCTATCGCCGGCATCTTCTATCTATCGCCGGCGTCTTGTAGACAGACAAGCTCAAAATAAACACGTTTGTGATATCCACAATTATGCTTTCCACTTACGCGCTTTATAAATATATCTGCCAGTTTTTGAACGGAAACTGGTGCCGGCAGTGAGTTGAACTGTTCTGTCAATTCTGGCTCATTTATTCTGAAATCTAACGCCCAGTTTCCGACCCAGTGTACATGCGTGCCTGCTCATTCTGGACAGAGACATGTTCCAGATGGGAACAGACGCGGTTATAAATGAGCACAATGCCTTTAATTATCCAGCTTTGGCGGTAGGTGGAAAACATGGTTTGAACGGTGGAGGAATAAAACCTGGGACGTTACAATCTGAATAAGGAAATGGCGAAATATAATATGTTCTGCGTTTCATTTAGTGTCCATCACTCTCATTCTCATCTTCCACTTTTGCCGTCAAGCGTCGTGGGGGAGGCATAGCTGATGCTCCAAGCCTGATTAGTGGCACTGGATAGTGTCATTCCGTGTGATTGTACAATGTCTTTGATGTCAATATATTTCCTTCCCGGGCGTCCTCTTGCTCTCGTAGCAGATCTTCTTTGATGTAGATTAGTGCTCGTAGTTGATGATGTTGCATTCTAACGAGATGGCCGAACCACCGAACCATTTGATCTTCTGCCTTTCAATAAATGTGGCACAAGATGTTGATTTTAGCCTGTCTAATAGCAGTTCTTGCCGGTCTCTATGGCCGAGGGGTTACACCACTTTCTCCGTAATCCCGTTTATCACGCAGTCTCGTAGCGGGCGACAACTGGGAGCGGTTCGTCCCCCGCTGGTGACTTGCGGGATAACTGAGCCGGCCGCTCAGAAAGCAATGGCAAACTACTGAGCGTAATCTTGCCAAGAAATCAACAGACAGCTGAAAGATGCTGTTGTTGACAGCGATGCCATGTAAAAAAAAAAAAAAAAAAAAGATATGCGAATTTAAAAAAAAAAAAAGTAGCAGTTCTTACTCGGTCTCGGATAGTTAAGTTGACAGCTCTCCTCAAGCATCTCATCTCGCAGGTGTTGATTTTCAATAAGTGTGATTTGGATAATGTTAGTCATTTGTAGCATAGCATTGGCGTGAATATGTTATTTATGATCCCTAGTTAACACGTTTTCAAAAGTTATTTGTATCGGAATTTAAATACACAATTTCTTTGTTGATTTAGACATATTGATTTCAAATATCATAATGAAATAAAAATGTTGAGGTGCTACAGAGAACCAGTACTTTTGTATGAATGTTAAGCGTGGACAATGAGCAGACAAACTGAAAAACACCTGATGGCTGTGATATCGGGCATATGTATTTTACAGACCAATCACAAGTCGATGGGTTACGTGGTCAATATCACGCAGGTCGCCTTTACTTCCGAGGACATTTTCCAGTTAGCTGCTGTTAGGCTGGGTCGATCTAACACACCAGGTAGATCGTTAAAATCTGCATCAACGGAGATCCAAAAACATGGCCATCCAGGCTGGCAGGCAAACGTGTTAACCTCTTCCCTACTGCTACTCTCGTGGCCATTATATAAACATCATCAAACTGGTTGTCGGGCTTCCACGGACGGTATTAAGTTAGACATGATGGTTGTTGGGCTTCCACGGACGGTATTAAGTTAGACATGATGGTTGTTGGGCTTCCACGGACGGTATTAAGTTAGACATGATGGTTGTCGGTCTTCCACGGACGGTATTAAGTTAGACATGATGGTTTCCTGGCTTCCACGGACGGTATTAAGTTAGACATGATGGTTTCCTGGCTCCCACGGACGGTATTAAGTTAGACATGATGGTTGTCGGGTTTCCACGGACGGTATTAAGTTAGACATGATGGTTTCCTGGCTCCCACGGACGGTATTAAGTTAGACATGATGGTTGTCGGGCTTCCACGGACGGTATTAAGTTAGACATGATGGTTTCCTGGCTTCCACGGACGGTATTAAGTTAGACATGATGGTTTCCTGGCTCCCACGGACGGTATTAAGTTAGACATGATGGTTGTCGGGCTTCCACGGACGGTATTAAGTTAGACATGATGGTTTCCTGGCTCCCACGGACGGTATTAAGTTAGACATGATGGTTGTCGGGCTCCCACGGACGGTATTAAGTTAGACATGATGGTTTCCTGGCTCCCACGGACGGTATTAAGTTAGATATGATGGTTGTCGGGCTTCCACGGACGGTATTAAGTTAGACATGATGGTTGTCAGGCTTCCACGGACGATATTAAGTTAGACATGATGGTTGTCGGGCTTCCACGGATGGTATTAAGTTAGACATGATGGTTGTCGGGCTTCCACGGACGGTATTAAGTTAGACATGATGGTTGTCGGGCTCCCACGGACGGTATTAAGTTAGACATGATGGTTGTCGGGCTTCCACGGACGGTGTTAAGTTAGACATGATGGTTTCCTGGCTTCCACGGACGGTATTAAGTTAGACATGGGGTTGTCTGCCTTCCGCGGACGGGATTCAGTTAAACATGATGGTTCACTTCTGACGGATGCTGCATTTGCAGGCATTATTTCTCTCTCAAATGCTTGTATGTATTATCACTATTGTTAACCACCACATTGCATCGCTATGTGCATTCCGAAAACCCGACAGTGTTTCTTAGACTGATCTGTACCCCTGAAGCTAAGCTACAGAAAATAACAGTTGTCAAGTGTCATGTCAATAAGCGTGGGCTATCAAGTTTCGCCATCCCACAGGATTACCAGAGTCCTGGTACCGAAAGAGTCAGCTGGTGAAATTAGAGCACATACAGAACGAAGCTATGAGGGTCATTCTGGGAAGCACTAGAGACACTCCAGTAGTGTGTATGCGTTACATCCTTGGTCTGCCGACTGTTGCTGGTAGGCTCAAGGTGATGCATGCGAAGGCATACCTTAGAGTATCTGCAGACACAGATCACCCGTTGCATGAGACGCTGGACGCCGTTAAGGGTCAGCGACTGATAAGAGTGAAATCATGGATGGATCAGGCGGAGGATACGATCAGACAGGTGTGCCCCTTGGAGAACATTAGGCGAGGAGAGGTGTGGGTCAGAGTGCCAGCGGAGCAGTCAGACTTGTGCAGAGTTATAATCACATTGAGCCGGAAGTGCAGGGAGTGGCCAGCAGGGGCGACTGAAGTGGAAATCCAGCAACTAATTCAGGATAATGCTCGCTTGGGTGATGTGATTATCTACACAGATGGGTCGGTGTTGAGAGGTTGGAGAAGTGCCTGGGGGTTCTTAGCAAAAGCTAATGGTCGACGTTTGGTGCAGGAGAGCCTGGCATATGATACCACACCATCCAGTTTAAGAATGGAGGTGGAGACGGTCAGTGCAGCTTTCCGCAGGATGGAGAATACGATACACACACACATCGTGATTGTAACTGAAACAGAAAGCATGCCGAGGAAGGTGAGGACAGGCAAGCTTCAGGCACAGTGACCTGCTTCGCTTCGGAGGTCACGGGTGACAAGCATCGTCTGGATCTTTTCTCCGGGGCATGCTGGTGTGCTGGGGAATGAACAGGCGGACAGATTGGCTGGCTCTGCAAAACTTGATGGAGTATTGATGCATGACAAGGCAGACGTGGTTGCGGCCTTGTGGGAGCACGTGTACACCTAGGAGGAGCAAATGGATCACTATAGTCTGGCAAGAATGCGACAGCGAGGAGTGACGAGGGGATCCGGCCGACGATCAACGCTCAGAGGAAAGGCGAGACGGACATATAATCAGATTGCTACTGGTATTATTGGTGTTGGAACTCTTCGCTGGCTGCTGAGGATGGGGACGGAGCGCTTACGGGAATGCCCCGAATGCTGTGATATCGGTTCCTAAATCAATCAATCAATCAATCAATCAATCAATCAGTCAATCAGTCCTGAATTAGGCATGTGTTCTTCTCTCGAATATGCCACTTGGCCAAGCTATCCATACATTCATATGTCTTCCCTTTGATCTTCTCCCATCAATTTTTGCGGTTGTCACCACTAGTGTATTTCTTCTCATAACGTGGCCAAACAGCCCTGATTGTCCTCGTCTAATTTCTCCAATCAGTTTACCGTTTCGTGTGCTTCTTGTAGCAGCTGCTCAATGGAAACCAAATTAGGAGATTGTCAAGTAGACAACCCTTTCACAGGCCTTACGACGCTCTAGGTATATGGTGCTACACCCGTATTTTGTAGACCAGTCGGCACTTGAGGGCTGTTGCGCTCGGTATCACGCCTACCGCCTTTGCTTGCCAAGACATTTCCTGACACCCATTTTATTCTTGGTCGATCTGGGAGCCCAAGTCAGTGTTAGAAAGTGCAAGGTGTTGTTCTATAATACATCCATCTGTGCTTATTTTGATATAGAAGCCCAAGTCGACGTGGCCGAAGCGTTTAACGTGCCTAAGCTTTTTTCTAGTGACCGCCGCAGGGGAGGATATTCTGCACACCGGTCAGTTGGGCTAAAATGTTGACTTCTCGCCCTTGACTTGGGGGCGTTAGTTACAAGTATCGGATCGGGGTCGCCTCATGGCGAGGGACACTGGTAATAGGAAAAGCTAGACCACACGCTAAAATCAGTCCAACGCACTTCCTCTAGTAGTTGCAACATGTGTGTCGATTACGCTGGAGTTCAAAGCCAGTGAATGCACACACACAACATACAGTAGTAGTTTTTACATAGCTAACATGTGTCAAAATCCTGAAATGCCAACACGGAGAAGTGATTCCTCCGCATGTAAAGAAGCTAAAAAACACGTTTGTGACAGCTCATCTTTGAATGTTGAAGTCGGCAACGATTTAGCTTAAGCCTCTCATGCATACCGATAAACAGGTTTGTATGGATGCTACGTTCTAATAAATTTGTTTGTTTGAAGGATGTGAAGAATGCCAGCAATTTGGAGATACAAAAAAGTGCAGAAAAGAACTGTTTCAGATATGTTCTTCAAAGATGATAGGAGGGGTGGAAAGATACAGAATTAGGTGCAGAACTGTCTGGAGGTGTAATCAGGCTAAAGAGGAGGTTAGATAAGTTAGCCCAAGTTGTGAGCTTTTTGTTGTATCCTGAGAGAGGATTGATTTCATTGGCGTGTCAGGCCTGGCGGCGGGGATGATGGTGGCAACAAAGACTGCTCTTGTTCGGCCGTTCACATGGCCTTTCTTTGCCTGGAAGCACACGCCAGGGCTGGGACTGCTCGGTATGTTGTTCCTCTCGTGGTTTCTGCTAGACTTCTTACATCCTGGTTGTTGGTTGTGACATCAGTCTTCACGGATGTGTTAGGTTTTTGGTTTCTGTTGCAGATCAGGCTGGTAATTAGCAGGGATGTTCTTTGCTGCATGACTAGTTGCTCGCCTTCTTTCCCCGTTTGTGTGCGTGTCTTCTTCAGTCATCCCTTTAATCCTTCCTTTCGTTCATCCTCACTTTCTTTGATCCTTCCTTTCTTTCATCCTTCCTTCCTTTCTTTCATCCTTCCTTCCTTTCTTTCATCCTTCCTTCCTTTCTTTCATCCTTCCTTCCTTCTTCCTGCATTCTAACACTGCACCTCCTTCGTGTTCTTTTTCGTCGCCGTCGTCGTCCGCGTCCTCTTCTTCGTTGTCATCGTCGGCAGTGCTTTCTGTCGTTATAATGCTTCTTTCGCTCCTCCTTCGTCTAATACGTTTTCATAATG